>APFE031578117.1:879-45349 GCA_000404065.3 Pinus taeda
TCTAGTTCTTTTAACAAATCTTCCTTATTTACACTTTGAATTAATTTTTCATATCAGTATCATAAAATAATGAGCAAGAAAAACAGACAGTCACATCAAAGAACCCCAGATATAAGGTGGAAACCCAATGTGGGTGAAAACCACCTGCTGCAATATGTCTCTATCTTCTTTTCAAATTAGAAACTCCTTTTACAATGGCCTTGTACTGGTGCAGTCCTTTACCAGTACGCAGGCTGCAACCTGCAGAGAGCTACAACTCTCTCTCGTTTTCCAGTCTCTCCTGGAAGGGAGCTACAACCCCCTACTTCTTTTCAAGGACCACTTTTTCATAAATTTTCAAACTGGATCCATATACATCAAATGATCATCAAGTACATGTAAATTACACAGTCAGCTGCAATAACCAGATCAACAGTAACAGAACTGAACCCAGAACACCTTAAGAAAAATTCAACTAACAGAAGATCTTAACACAGATACGCAGTTTTCTTCTTATAGGCCTGTGTCGCTACGCACTTCACCCTCTGCTTCTCTACGTATACCTGCAGAGTTACTTCTGCTGTACTGCGTGGCCACGCATTGCTCCCTTCCCTGATCTGCGTATAGTACGCACCAAAATGTACTATCGCACCGCATACTGCACAGAAAGCACGCACCCAGAAGAACTATCGCACCGCGTACTATCACAGTAGGTATGCACCCAGAAAGACTGTCACGCCGTGTACTCAAACAATAAGCACGCACCTGAAACACTGTCGCGCTGCGTACCCATGCAATTCACCTTTGTTGCCTCTGCGTACCCACGCGCTGCCCTTTCGTCTCTTCTGCGTATCCATGCACTGACCCTTTGTTTCCTCTGCGTACCCACGCACTGTCACTGTTGATCACTTGCGCACCTCTTATTAGGGCCAAAATACAGTCAGATACTCAGATCTGATCTTGCGCTCAAGAGATCACCCTTCACAGATTCGCTTCCAACTTCTCTTCTAAAGATCAAGCTTTTAAACCGAGAACCCAATATCAAATCTTAAGATATTCAACACACCAAAAGATAATAAGCCAAATGATCTCCTTAGCTTTATATAGGCACGATCTTCCTTAAATCATGGACTAATACCACGGGCCGACACCATAATAACACAAAACCGTCGGCTAAATACCATGAGAAACCCCACGAGTGGGCGCTTTACTTTCTTGAAGTGTGTGCACTGGGGTACGCACCCCATGAATTGGTAACCCGCGTATTTGGACGCGGTCCCTGCACGGTATACCTGCGGGTACGCACCTCCTGAACTGTTCTCCTGCGTACTTCTTTATTTTCATCAAAATGAGAGCCATGCCATGGGTGTTGCCATCAAGTACAACATCTGAAACATATAATCATACCAGAACCATAATGCCAACAAGAAACACTGGTGAGTCAGTCCAAGATTATTGCATGAGATTCAATAAAGTGTACAATGAAATTCCAAATGATCTAAGGCCGCTCGTGAGACTAGCCATGGTGAAATTCCTGGATGGTTTTGATGATGATATGGCTTATCAATTGAGAGAAAGGGAACCGGCCACAATAGAAGATATGTAGAGAATTGCAGTCAGCGTTGAGGCGAACCTGCTGTCCAAAAGAGCTAGAGCGAAAGCAAAGAAGAATACCATTGTGAAACAAGAATCTTCTGCAATAGATCAGCTTCTCAAAAAGGTAGAATAGATGTTTGAAAGGGTAAAACTTGACAAGCCAGAATCACAAGTGAGGAATCCTAACTTTCATGGTCAGCAGCAGCCACAGTATAGGATAAGACAGAGAGATCAGCGAACTCAAGAGCAGAATACACAACAGCCAGTACAGACACTTTTGCAGCAGAATTTTGTTCATGGACTAGAGTCAGACGAGGATCGGAATGTAATAGGCAAAGAAAACCATCTCTTTATTCTAGATGAGTTGCCTACTTACATTACCGAAGAAGAAGAATATGCAGTGAATTCAACTGCACACCAAGACACTGATTTTATTCTAGCTAGTGACAATGTGTTGGAAGAAGAATCAGAAGAATATCAAAGGGGGTATATGAATGCTCTGTCTACACAAAAACAATTATATTCACTTAGAAAAAGAGATGTGCCAGCCATACCAATTAAGAGAAAGAGGGAGGGTGAAAAAAAAAAGAATGATTTATCAGCTACACAAAGAAAAGGAAAGGAGGCAGTTGCTCTAGAGAGCAGCAAATCAAAACCTGCAGAGCAATGACAACAACCTGCCACCTCAAAGGAAGAAGAAAGGAAGGAGATCCTACTCAAGGAGGTAGAAAAAACTCCCACTTTTAGCCTAGAGAACTAGATTTCTAAGATAAAGATATCCATCCCCTTGACTGAAGTAATGAAGAACAACACTTATAAAGGATAGATTTCTAAAATGTTGAATTGGGACCTAATGTCCGACATGGTAAATGTATAATAGGATCAGCCTGAAATTATTTTTGGACTAGCATCAAATGGTGAGTCTCTTGACAACGAGGTGCCCCCTTTCTACATCAACTTGAGGTTGCATGATTTCATTTTACATAATGCCATGTTCGATTCCGTAGCGTCTCACAATCTCATGCCCAAGGCTATCATGGATAAGCTTGGTCTGGAGATCACTCGACAATATCATGATCTTTATTCATTCGATTCCAGCAGAGTAAGATGTATAGGTCTCATCAAAGACTTGGTTGTGAGTTTGGATTAGCTTCCTATGAAAAATGTCCTGATGGATGTGCTGGTAGCAAATATTCCTCCAAGGTTTGGCATGCTTCTTTCTAGGTCTTAGGTAGCAGAATTGAAAGGGACACTACAGCTAGATTTCTCCTATGCAACAATCCCAGTGTTTGGACAAATGAGGAAGTTATATCAGGAACAAAAGATGAAATATATGATCACAAACAAGGAGAAACCGATAAATCATCCCATTAACTATGTACATACAGATTTAGAGTGTTTTGTTTTTAGATAGTTTAAATGAGATATATAGCTAGATGGTAGAAGCAAATGACATTCCGGAGATAAAAAAAAAATTTAGAGAGGTTTTGAAAAAAGAAAGACAAGAAAAGCAGCAAAAGATTGGGCAGTCAGCTGAAAACGATGGGCAGCAAGCAAATAAAGCACAACAAACTGATTTTCAGCACTTACAAGAGGAGGAAGAAGGCTTATGGACCATGGATTTTGATGGAGCAGTAGGGAATGATGGAGCTGGTATTGGCATTTGGGTACACAATCCTTTCTCTGCCCCAAACAAAGTACCTAGCAGCATGAGAGTTTGCTCCTACAAGCTGGCCTTTGAATGTTCCAATAATGAAGCTGAATATGAAGCTCTGATTGCTGGCCTGAAAATTCTTAGAAAGCTTAATGCAAAGAGGATTTCAATATATGGCAACTTCCAGTTGGTAATAAAACAGGTCAAAGGTGAATATCAAGCAAAACATCCTAGGATGTGGGCCTATCGAAATGCAGTTTTGGACATCTTGAAGCTATTTTCCAAATACACTTTGACATGTGTGCCAAAAATGCAAAATAGTATTGTTGATGATGTTGCCAAGGCAGCGAGTAGCCTGAAGATCCGCATGAACTCCAACAATAAATTTGAAATCCATGTCAAGCATCATCCAACCATTCGAGACAACCAGCGACATTGGCAAGTATTTCAAGATGACAAGGAGATTAAAGATTTTTTGCTCAACAAAGGCAAGTTTGAAGAAACCTCAATCGATGTGGAAAATGATGAAGACAAAGGGAATGGTATAGATAAAGTGCAGATCAATCAAATGGATGTAATGCAGCTGAAGAATAACATCATTCCTAAAGGCTTGATACCTCTAGAAGAACTTTTTGATCAGGATGATGTAGCCCGCAAACCAACATTGCAGCCGATAGAAAAGGGTGTAGAAGAGGTCAACATCGGTACAACTACCAATCCAAAGTTGGCAAAATTGTCTAAAGCATTACCGCCAAAGATCAAAGACAAATATATCAGTTTGATGGCTTCATTTGCAGATGTATTTGCTTGGGATTATTCTGATTTAAAGACCTATGATACAAATATCATTCAGCATACGATACCTATCAAGCCCAACCAAAAACCATTTAGACAAAAGCTGAGAAGGATAAATCCAAAGTTGTTGCCATCCATCGAAAAAGAGGTAAATAGGTTGCTCAAATCAGGTATCATTGTGCCCATCAGATTTTCAGATTGGATATCTAAGTTAGTGCATGTATGTAAGAAGACCGGTGAAATCTGCCTATGCATTGATTTCAGAAATCTAAATAAGGTCTCATTGAAGGACAACTATCCACTGCCCAAGATGGATCATATACTTCAATGAGTAGTGGGGGCATCTCGTATGTCGCTGCTTGATGGTTATTCCGGATATAACCAAATTTCGGTCCATGAAGATGATAGAGACAAGATAGCATTCACCACTCCATGGGAAACATTTCAGTATGCCAAGATGCCATTCGGTTTGAAGAATGCAGGTGCCACCTTTCAGCGTGCAATGGACTTGGCATTTGCAAATGAGAAGGATGTATTTTTGGTGGTGTATTTGGATGACTTGATGGTGTTTTCAAAATCTGATGAAGAACACATGCATCACCTAAAAATTGTCTTTAAAAAATGCAAGAAATATGGTTTATCACTGAATCCAAAGAAGAGCTTATTCGCCATGGAGGAAGGCAAACTACTTGGGCATATCATTTCAAAATATGGCATCCGTATAGACCCAGCATGTGTGTAAGAAATTCAGCAAATCGATATGCCCAGAAACAAAAAGGAAATACAATCATTCAATGGTAAGATGAATTTTCTGCGTCATTTTGTACCCAATCTTGCAGAACACTTGAAAGAAATGACCAACATGCTTAAAAAGGATAGCTAGGTGAAATGGACAGACGAGGTGGTAAAATCTTTCAACTTGATCAAATTGGCCCTTTCTTCAGCTCCAATTCTAGTACGCCCAGACTATACTCAGGATTTAATAATATTTTCTTTTGCTTCAGAGCATACTATGGCAACAGTATTATTGCAGAAGAGAGAGGGTCATGAAAGACCCATTGCATGTTTCAACATAGCTATAAGAGATGCAGCTTTAAAGTATAACATCATTGAGAAGCAAGCCCTGGCCTTGGTGAAGGCATTGAAAGATTTCCGGGTATATATCCTACATTCTCACATTCTGGCCTATGTTTCTAATACTGTTGTAAAAGATGTTTTGGTACAGACCGATCCAGAAGGGAGAAGAGGCAAATGGATTGCAGCCTTGTTAGAATATGATGTGGAGATAAAGCTTACAAAACTGATCAAAGGATAGGGGTTGGCGAAGCTAATGGCTGAATCAAATTTGCATGCATTGGACATAAATCTGATTGCTGCCCTGACCGATGATAATGAGGAAGGAACATCAATTCAGGTATCTGAAATGTTCACGTTATCCCCATGGTATTCTGATATAATATATGTGCTGCAAAATCTATCACCACTGCCTGGCACGGCTAGAAACAAAGCGAGAGCACTTAAATTGAAAGCTGCCAAATTTTGTATTTTGAATTCTGCATTGTATTGGAAAGATCCCGGTGGCATTTTGTTAAACTGCCTGGTTGAAGAGGAGGCAAAGAAAGCCATGGAAGATTTCCACGGAGGAGAGTGTGGTGTTCATCTTTTTTGGAAATCAACAGCTAACAAAATTTTGAGAGCAGGGTACTACTGGCCTACTTTGTTTGCTGATGTGCATAAGATGGTAAAGCGTTGTCATAAGTGTCAAATTTTCAAAGGAAAACATAAATTACAACCTTTGCCACTCAAGCCTATCGAAGTGAGTGCTCCTTTTCAGCAGTGGGGATTAGATTTCATTGGGGAAATTCATCCCTCATCTTCCGGACAGCATAGATGGATCCTTACAACCATGGACTACTTCACAAAATGGATGGAGGTAGCCCCTACCAGACAAGCGACGGACACAGTAATCATCTCATTCCTTGAAAATAACATCTTGTCTCGCTTTGGTTGTCCAAACAAAATAATCATCGATAATGCAGCAACGTTTAAATAAAAAAGGATGGTAGAATTTTGTCATACGTATCACATAATTTTGGGTCATTCAACCGCCTATCATCCGTAAGGCATTGGGTTGGCGGAATCTTCAAATAAATCTTTGGTCAACATCATCAAGAAGTTGTTGGAAATAAATAAGAAGAGCTGGAACAAGAGGTTGGTTCATGCACTTTGGGTAGATATGTCACCATTTGAGCTTGTTTATGGATTGGACACAGTATTTCCTGCTTCTCTTGCTGCCCCGATGATCAAACTCCTTTAGGAGGCTGGCAGTGAGGAAGATCCCATGTAGAGAATGCTGAATCAAATGATCCACTTACAGCAAACAAGATAAGAAGTCTTCAAGAACACATCCAAATTGCAGGAGAAAATCAAGAAAATTTATGATAGAAAGGCCAAGATGGATAGATTTCAAGTGGATGATGTAGTACTGAAATGGGATGCAAGAAATGAGGAGAAAGGCAAGCATGGAAAGTTCGAAAATTTGTGGAAAGGTCCTTTAAAGATCACAACATACAGGGGTCAGAATGCCTTTCTTCTGAAGCAAATAAGCAGAGAAGATTGTACTGCAGGGCCGATCAATGGTTGGCTGCTCAAACGGTATCACTGTTGATCTATGAACACTGCTTCCACTGTCATTGTAAATACCATTTTTTTTTTTCAGTTTGGTTTCACTATGTACAGTCAGTTTTTGAGTCATTCCAATTGTCAAGCTTGAGTCAATTTCTTGGTCACTCCAGTTTTATAAATAAGTCAGAGTCTTGTGGTGTTTATCAAAATGATGACTCCATAGCCCAATGGAGCAAGAGGCACTGTCTAGCTCCTCCAGAGATCTACTATTCTTGGCACCTCCAAGGAGCTACCATCCCCCATTGGAGCCAATGTTAGATTCGGCCTGGTCAAGTCCTCCGTCAGGGACCCAAACTCTTTATGCATTTCACGATTAGGTGTCCCGCTCCTCTCTTCTAGTTGCATTTCGCTAGGGACATGCCATGACCTGATAGAGAAAGTCATGCTAGTTAGTTTCCCTCATGTCTGGCCCATGCTGGTTCAGGTCTTTGTCCAAAATCAATGAAATTCATGATAGTCAAGGTCTGGTCCTATTTCAGGACAGAGTCATTTCTGGTTTTAGTCTAGAAATTCATCAGTTTGGTCTTTGAAAAAACATGTCCAGAAACAAGCCATGCAGGCCAGAGGGAGAACTTATACACCTATAGTGCAGAAAGCTTCATCATCATCGCAAAAGACATCGACTCTTCTTCAAAATTATGTTTTGAAGAAAAAGTCAAGCAAGGTCAACTATGACAAAATCTTCCAAAAATCGATAGATGACATTTTCAGATGCAGTCATGGATGTTAAATCCAGAGGCCCAGTCACACAATCCCCGCAAAGGAATGCCAAAAATTTCATCAAGAGAGCCACAATTTCGAAGAAAAAATGGAAAAAACAGAGTGTTGTAAAAGTCAATAAAATGGTGCAAAACTCAACATTAGAAAGTGGGTTTTAAAGAGGAAAAAATCAAACCAGTTTCTCTCAAGCCTATAAATAAATATTGTGGCCCAAAGCAAAGCCATTGTGCCATTGGAGACTTAGAAAGACATTGCAGAAAGTGGGAGAGTGAGATTGGTGAGTGTTTGAGTGAGTTGGTAGGTGATTTGGGAAGTGCAGCGCACACAAGCAGGAGCGTGACGCACTCACTGCGCGCGACGCATATACAGCCAGTCCGCTGTTGAAAGAATACATAGGCATGGCACATATAAGGTGCATGGTGCACTGGGAAGAGCGCACGACGCACACAGTCTGGCAGCTCAAATAATGCAAAATCGTTGCAAATCTTTGTGAAAGCTATCAAATCACGAGGTAGGTCTTTGACACATCTCCTCCAATTAGCTTGGTAAATGTTTAGTTGTTTATAAGATGTCAAGTGAGATCCAAAACATATTGGCCATCCATGTCAATCATCCTCAAAGAAAAAGTGATAATGGGGGTTTGTGAATTTGAAGAATCCACCAAGGTTTTGTTTCCCCTCTCCTCTTCCTCTCACTGCTCATCATCCGTACTTCCATATCCCCCACATCTACTAAGAAAAACCCCTTAGAAACCTCCACTAAGACCCACCCACTGTTTTCCAAGAAAATTGTGTCATTTGACCGCGTGTGGCACACACAAAATGTGGCGCGACGCACTCAGGGCGTGTGGCGCACTGGGAGCCCGGCCACAGTGTTAACTTCACACTGGCACGACGCATACTCGGCACGCGGCGCACTAGGAAAAGCCCGCAGCGCACAAGCCTATGAGCCTAGAAAGGCACCAAACCTCTCAAATTTTTATAAATTGGCTCTCAACATTGCAAAATTGCCCATAAACCATCTCATCATTGATCCTTAAATTCAAGGAAAAATACATCTTGGTGGCCATGACATCAAAGAAAAACTTCTATCAAGCAAACACAAAATGACACAAAGAATGGAAAATAGCTAGGGTTTTGCTATAGTAACTTAATTATCAATTATGCTCCTACCCTAACTCCGTCAGCTAATTCCTTGGGAGCATTTCCCCCTAATGCTTACCCTAGCTACAATGCAATTTTGTCCCTTTGTCCCCTTACTCATATAGCTCAAGAGTGCCTTAAACCCTACCAGTTCAGCGGATTCAGAGGGCAGCAAAGAAATTCAGGGTACAAACAGTAGTAATGGCATCAGAAATTTCATCAGATTATGAGGGGGAAACCCACAGTGATACAGCTTTAGGAGAACAGGCTCCCCAGAGACCTAGGAGTGGCAGCCATGTCAGGGATGAACCAAACACCCTCACGGAGTTGCAGGCATGCCCTCTCGCTATGTCTTGTTTCCAGCACTTGGCATGTTTTGAATTTTGTCAGAGGGTGGCAAATGTTAGGATTCATCATGAGTTGGCCCGCCTATTTGCACTTCACCTACATGGAGGACAGTCTATCTTGGCAGGGGTCACTTTCACATTGACACCCGAAACCATATCAATGGCAACAGGCATACCGAATGTTGGAGAATAGTGGCACAAGAAGATGAAGGTGGAGAGGGAACTTTATGAGCCTTACATAAAAGCCAGTTATTTGAGTCAGCTCACGAGAGTTTTCCCATTCAAATTTCTGACAGATGATTATGCTCTGCTCATGAGATTGATCATGAAATACTTCAATTGTGAGGGGAGGTTTTCTCGCCTTTATGCCTATCACATCAGGTTACTCATGCACTTCAACAGGGTGTGTATGATGAACCTCCCATTCTTCATTTGCGGGAACATAGAGAGGATGATAAAATTCATGCAGCATAAGACCCCTCGGCAGCAGCTCAACAACGTATATCACTTTTCTCTTGTCCAGATTTTGGTGGACCATCAGTTTTGAATGCAGGGCATTGCTTGGGAGGACTTCATCTCCCGTGACTTCTTCAGCACTCCATAGGTAGTATCATAGGCAAAACATGAGATAGGGGGTACTTCTCATCAGCATGAGCATCATGAGACCACTGTGGTGCCATTTTCCATCACATATCAGAGAGGTTATCCGAAAGGCACCAGGCCTTTGTTTGCAGCAGCAAAGCGAGTGTTATCTCCACCTGGCGTGGAAGGGGCCTCGCTTCCGGCATCGACGACACAGGAACAGGACAGAGGTAAGGAGCCAATGCATGAGGAGGGGTCTTCCGGTGAGCTATCAAGTGCTCAAGAGACCGGTGTCATCCTCATTCCGGATGAAGAGACAGAGGCAGAAAATGCCAAACATAGGATGATTATTCAGGAGCAGGACACAGAAATCGAAGACTTAATACTCAATTTCGAGAGGTCCAGATGGGTCATCAACTATCTGCAGTAGAGGAACAAATAGCTGGAACACCAACATGTGATCATGGAGCTACAGAACATCCGTGAGGATCGCCTAACTGCCCAGCAGAGGAGGATTGAATTCACTTCATTGGAGCAACAGGTTATGGATGATCGTGAGTCTATTCTTGAGATAGTCAACATGCACCTGGAAAAAATGTTGAACAAGGCCGACAAAGACAACACACTACTGAGACACATGGCTCATCATTACAGGGCACGAAACTTGAGTTTGAGAGCCCAAATAAGGAGTTTGAAAGAAAAACTGAGGAAAGCCACAAAAGGGGCAACAAGGGAAAAAGAGAAAGATAGCTCAGGATCTTGGCTGATGCCTCCTTGACTTAGCAAAGTACCCCATAGAGAACTTCCAGCCCAAATCTCAAAAAATTTGGGCAAATTTTGGTCACAGGGAATTTTTTTGGGCGAAAAACAGGGATTTTCTCCCTGTGCGTCGCATACCTTGCGCGACGCTAAAATTCTAGCACTCCAATCGAGACAAATTTTGCATTTTTGGATTCAGCATCGAACAATACATCTACTGGTGTTCGGGCTAGAAATTTTGATAAGTTTTGGGTCTCCTAAAGGTCAAAAAAACCCAAAAATGGCATTTTTGCCACTTTTTGGACACACAGAAAGCAGTCTTGGGATAATGAAGATTTGGAGGGGAAAATTGGCTTCAAATTTAGAAATTATAGTGGGGTTAGAACGTAGACAGGCCAAGCTTTCCAGCAAGCCCACTTGGGCACATTTTGGACACCTGGAAGTGCCCCAAAACAGGCCCCAATTTAGTGCGACGCACAGAGAAAATGCCGCCGCGCACAGAAAAAAAATTGCCAATTTGCTTCTGTTTCACGAAATTTCCGTTCGCGACTTCTCGAAGCGGGCCCACTCATCTACACTTCAGTTTTTTGGAACCAAAGGCGGAATTTAAAATGTCTTTTCTCCAGATTAGCTTCTACCCAAGTGGCAAAGGAAGACAAACGGTCACCCCAAAGCCAAGTGTCATATTTGCAGCACTGCACGTGTAGCTGATGGTTGGTTCTCCATCTCCATTTCGAAATGATTTGAGTAACTTCCCAACCCCTGGGCATTCTATATCTTCCTCACACATTCTATATATTGTATGCAAGTTATTTGCAAAGTGTTGGTTGGCTTGTAACTTCTGGGAGACTTTGGGAAAGAAACATTGTTTCTGCATTGTATATTTTTACAGAGAATTAATGAAAGGCAACGGCTCTGTTTCATGAGATTCCTGTGGTTGTGAATATAGCAAGTGTTTCTCTTATGTTGCATATGTATCTTGTTATGTTTCGTATTCCATTTCGCATTCATTTCTGGTGAAATTTTTCGAGTGAGATCAGGTAGAATTCAATTTTATTGCTCTACCTGTGGGAAAATTTCATGCGTAGTGTTTCATTCTTCTGTTCAAAAGGATTCATGTTTTCCATGCCCTTTTCACCTTCTTGATCAATCTCTCCATTTCTTTGTTATGTTCCATAGTTTCATTTGTATCCATTTCTAGTGAAATTTTTTGAGTGAGATCAGGTAGAATTAAATTCTATTGCTCTACCTGTGGGAAAATTTCATATACAGTGTTCATTCTTCTGTTTGAAAAGGATTCATGTCGCCCATGCCCTTTTCAACTTCTTAATCAATCTTTCCATTCTGCCATACTTCAAAACTAAATTGCTATGATTTCAGCGTACCTTGCCTCACGAAATAATCTGCACCTTCATGTTAAATTCTCTGTTCATTGAAGTCGAGTGATCCCACAACATCCCAGAAACGCAGTCATTCACGAAATCACTCATTATTTTCATTTCCACTTACTAGCCTAAGATAAATAGTTTGTTTGAAAGTCATCTTAGTCATTTTCGTTGATCTATTCACTGAGTGTGACCCGGAGAGAGCCCTGTCCTGTTCTGGTAGGGCTAGCTACTAGACTGAGCGTGGTTTGTGGTTACCCTTAATTTTGCCTTCCTTTAGCCTGAGGCGGATTTAGGTGCTAACATGGAGAGGAGAGGAGTCGATAGGTATAGCTCACAAATTTGTTTACCAGAATAATTCTAAAATCATCAACCAAACCCTTTAATATGTTATTAGTACTCATTGGAGCTCTTGCAACAACTATGCAAGGAAAATTCATATTATCCTCAGGCAACCATGACAGATAACGAACATTTTTCGAAATTTGTTTATCATTTCGTACTGTAAATTGAAATACAAGTTGTAGGGATAACTTCTTAACAGTCTTCAACAAATTCTAGAATAGAAATTGCATGTAACTTTGGAGGAACATTGTAATTCATGTCTAAATTTTGAGGAAATTTAAAGATCAATGAAAGGAAAATAATTCTCGAATTGTCACCAAATGTGTTATGAAAATTTAACTTGACATTAACGATAATACAATGGAGCAGTACTCCACTTCAAGTTGTTAGGAAAAAAAAAAAAAACAAAATTGACGATGTTGAGGAGCTTTCAACTCCATGAGAAAGCAAGATAAAGCATCTATACGCATTTATCAGAGCTTGAATAACACGCTAACTAATAATTCCGAAAAGAAAAAAATAAAGTTGGACATAATGCAAAATGAAGGAACAACAGTTATAGAGATTTGGTCGTAGTTTTGAGCCACAAGATCAGCAAAAACCGAGAAAACAAGAAGAATTTGCAGCCGATTTGTTTTAGAGCTACAAGGCTCTTGCTTCTTGGGGGACAAGCTCCCACTTCCTTCAAAAGAGACATGAGCGTGCCATTGATGTGAGAAGTCGTTCAAGTGCACCTCGACTTTCTTCAATCTTGTTCGAGAGTAAAACATTATTGATATAAGTGAAAGTTATCAGTGAAAGAAATCTAAATCAAGGAAGTTAGTTATATTTAAAAAAAAATTGGCTATGATTTTTTTAAGTTTAGATTATAATTGTTAAATTTCAAAATTTTAATTGTTTTAAACATTTTTGATGATGCTGAATCAATTTCCGCCACCAAAAACACATTCAAACACTACCTCTAAAAGAATTGAATTTTTTAAACTCAGATTCCAACTATTTTACCTATCCCAAGTAATTCCTCACCGTTAAACGACTCCAATATCAATGGTCATGCCTTACGGTAGGTACGGAACAACAAAATTTCAAATCATTGACCACATTTAACATGGCAAATGTGCACCCTGAATATTTAGTTTAATGAACACTTCAACGATCCAATTAAAAATATGAAAATTTGTTTTAAGAATTATTTTATAGGACTGATTTTGGCCCTTCACTAGAGGCAATGATGAGAAGTTAATAATGGATCGTAATATCTTAGAGGTTGAGCTTAATGATATTGGAATATGAATTGCATACATGGCAATATCATTGAAAATATGGTTCTACATGGTTACATGTATTAAATATAGGCTATATATAACTATAATTTAATATTATTATTTTTTTTCAATTACACTGGGTTGTATTTTGGTTGCATTTGTTTAGGAATGTTGATTTTCATTATCATTTATAAGGAGAGGTGTGTTTAATTATTTTATATTTTGGTTTCTGTGATGAGTTAGATGGAGGTAAAATTTGGCTGTTATTTTTATAATTACATGTTATTAGTCTTTGTCTTATGTTAATTTTCATTATCAGGAGAGGTGTGTTCAAATTATTTTATATATTGATTTCTGTGATGAGTTCCTTGGATTTTATTATTTTATGTTTTGGTTTGTGTGATGAGTTACTTGGGTTTAATTATTTTCTATTTTGGTTTTTGTGATGAGTTAGATAAAGTAAAATTTGGCTGTCATTTTTATAATGTTTTCATTAATCTTTGTCTTTTTGGAGCTGAGGTTCAGGGATTATAGTAATTGTTTCCCAGTTTTTATTACTTTCTTATGGAAGTTAAGAATCATTTTTAATTTAATTAAATTTTATATAATATATATATATTAAATATAATTTATTATTTCAAATTTATTTGTGAAATGTATTAAATCACGATAACATGTTTCTTCAACCAATTATAATTATAGAAGTTTTATTTGGCTTCTTCGCAATACTAAAGAGGGGAATTGCATTTAAAAATCTTGTGATAAGATAAAGTTTTTGTAGCCATGTTTTGTTGGATCAAGTAATGCTATAAAATCTTAATATTACTTGGTAACATTAACATTAAATGTTAGTTTGGTAAGGAGATAAAGTAATGCCATAAAATCCTAGCATCACAGGCCAAAGTAGGCAAATTGCATTTAAAAATCTTATTATAAGGTAAAAAAATTGTTGCGATTTTTGTTGGATCAAGTAATGCTATAAAATCCTAGCATTACTTTTTTCTTTTTTTCTTTTCTTTTTTTCAAATGAAAAAAGGAGTTATATATTCATTCATGGAGTAGTTCATCACATATCTTTAGATACAAGACTGCATAGAGAGTTTTCCATCACCATACAAAAATATTGATACAAACTACTGAGTTGTTCAGGTGTTCCCACAAAAAATCACCAAAAAGATACAATTTGAAAAAGAGACATGTTTCATCTTTCTAGCTGAAAAAAAGAGGAAAATTTTAAGTTCAACATAGAATCAACCCAAGTGTATTATCTAGGAATTGGGAATACCCCAGCTTCATGCCATATTTTCTACATTTTAATGATCACATGAAATCCATAAAGCTCCATACTCAAACCAAGTTTTGATAATTTGTCTCCCTCCTAATTTAGGTTCCTTCTTATGTGTTGTATGGAGGGTTGATTGAGGGAACTCCAAATTTTCTTGATCTGATTTAGCAAACCTTGTAGGGAGGATTTATGGATATAAGCATATGATCCAACATAATCAATAACAGAGTTGGACTCACAGAAAACATGTATGTTTTGTATGTGCAGAAATTTAGTGAACCATAGAAGTCCCCACAGTGCCATGACTTCTACCTTTGTGTTGGTTCCAATGCCAACTCCCCAATGTACATGGTATGATAACTCATGATGTATATAGATGATGAATCCACATCCACATTTGTGTTCCTGTGAAGCCCCATTGAAGTAGACAGTTGAATATACCATCTCCAGAATTTCCAATGGGAAAGTGGGATGCTGTTTTGGGGTGATTTGTAATATAGATTATGACTTTTGAAGTATTTTCGTCAGCACAATTGACCCTAGTTCCCTGTGACTATTGAAGATAATGTTGTTGCACCATTTCCATATATCCCAAATGAAAATAGAAGGGATGAGTCTTTGCAGGCTAGATTGGTTGCTCCACCATGTCAACTAGAGCTCTATATCCCAAATGTTTGGCCCCAGGTGGCCAATTTTGTGTTCCAAATGTTCCCATAGGATGGAGACCTCTTTAGATGTTCTTAAGAGATAAGTATTGTCTTCAACAACATTTCCACATAGTACACAGTAACCTGGGCCAAACCAGTTCCTCTTTTCGAGGTTTTCCCAAGTCAGATTCTTGTTCTTTCAAACAAGCCAGAGAAAGATTTTGTTTTTTATGTGAAGGTGTGGGCTCCAAAATTTAGCGAACCATCCATTCCCCAGGTGGTTTGTTTGCAGATAGAAAAGTTGGTAGTATGCATCAACGACCACAATATTATTTTATGACAATTTACCATTCCAGGTAATCGAGTCACATGCCGCTTCTCTGTAGAGACCCGCGAGTCTCATTTGTGTGCAGATGTGCTTCCAATCATCTGCATTAGAACCCAAAAGATTTAAATCAACTGCATTTTTCAAAACTGGGAAATTGTTTTCTCAAGTAGAAATAATTTGGTGCCAGAAGAAGGTCCTATTTCGATGGAATGTTCCTATGATGTGCTCCGGGAGGGGATCGATGTCTAACAATCCTCGAATGTGGTCGTGGCCAAAAATAATATGATGCCCAATACCAAGTTTCCAAGCAAGCATACTAATAAAAGTATCTTCAATCTTTGTGAAGTTGCGCCAAATAGTAAAGCCAGCAACCTTGCCGATATGGCCATTATGCAACTAGACTTTAAAGTCCATGTTCTTCAGGCATTTTTTTATGACATGGCTTGAGATATAGTTCCCAAAAATCCCACGCCATATGGATTTTGAAAGGAGATCTTGCCCAAAGAGATGGAGATTGAGAATTCCACATCGATCCATTTTATTTGGTAGAGTAATGTACTGCAACATTGATAAATGATACTTATTTCGCTACTTCATGCTGGATCAAATAAAATTAGTTGTGATTCTGTCTAATTTCTTAATGATGGTAGCATGGAGTTGGAACAAATGCGGCCAATATACACTGAGTTATTTTATTACAACTTGGACTAGTGTAAAACGTCCTCCATTAGAAAGGCACTTGTTTTCCCAACCGGAAATTTTGAGGAAGTATCTATCAAGTAGCCATTACTAGTCCATAATTCTGTACTTACAGGGTTTTAAATGAAAACCAAGATATTTAAGACGAGAGGAAAAGAAATCAGAATAAATACCAAATAAGTTAGCAATATATGCAATGGTCTTAGAAATTTCTAGTGCATACGTTATAACGATTTGGTTTGATTCATTTTGAGTCCCGAAGCATTTCCAAATCTATAAAAGATTTGAAATAAATGAAGCCAAGCAAACCTATTAAGAAGCCCCATGATGAGCACATCATCCACAAAGAAATTATGAGATATTTGGATGTTTCTTCCAATCTTCAGAGGAGAGAAGAGGCTCGTGGCCATTGCATCGAATATGTGTAGACTAAGCCCATCCAGTGCTACAATGAATAAAAGAGGTGATAATGAACAACCTTGCCTAAGGCCCCTACCAGCTTTGAAAAAAGAAGTCAGGTATCCATTGATAATAACTGTGAACTGGATAGAAGTGACACAAGCCATGATCCAGTTTATGGGAGGTGATTGTATACTGATCTTATGGAGAACCAATCTCAGGTACCCCAAGTCTAGATAGTCAAAAGTTTTTTTTAGGTCGACTTTCATAATAGTTGCATCAAGGTTTTTGGGTTGGATGGAATGTAAACATTCTTGTGCTGTAGCAACAAGATCATGTATTTGTCGGTGTTTGAGGGAGCCACATCGTTGTGGAGAGATGAATTTGGATAGCATGGGCTTTAGTCAATTAGCAATGGATTTGGATATGATTTTGTAGACTAGGTTGCAGAGCGAGATGGGCCAAAAATCAGAGAAGGTGTGCGGGGTTTTCCTTTTAGGAATGAGGGCGATATACGTGGAGTTTAGATGAGAGTGGAAAGGACCCATATTTTGGGATTCTTCAACAAGGTTTACCAGTTCAGACTGAAACAGATCATTGAAATCAGAAAAAATTTCCATAGTCCGACCATCAGGTCCCAGAATTTTATCATTGTGGAAAGATAGAATGACCCCATGAATTTCTTCGGATGTAACTGGCTTGTAGAGTTCTCTATTAGCTTCCTCTCTGAACATCATTGGGTAATGTGATACCCCCCATAATAAATCTTATGGGCCTCCCAATGGAATCTAGGTGAAGGCCGATTTGAAGAATGACAGAGAAACCCAGTTTATATCATCTTGTGTTTGATATTTAGCATCATCCAAGTCATAAATATCCCATATGGAGTTTTTTTGACGAAAACAATTTGTAAATCTATGGAAAAATTTTGTGTTTCGGTCCCCCTCCTTCAACCATGTGACACGGATTTTTAGATTACATGTCATCTCCTTTAGAAGCAGGATTTGTGATCTTTTTTTCAAGGAATTGAATTTTGGATCTGGTGTTCGGTTGGAGTATATGCGCAGACAGAGAAGGGCTTATATAGTCCAGCTCCCGTTCAATATCACTGAGTTCTTTTTTGAGCTGAAATTTTTTTCTCGTTCCCACATTTTGGTAGCAAGCTGAAGAGCTTTAAGTTTGTCCAAGAACAATCCCATATGACATGTGGAGTTGTTTGCCACAGAGAGCTAAGTATTGTTTACTAGGTCGGCATAGGAAGGATCCTCTAACCAGATTTTGCTGAATTTGAAGGGAAGTGCACTCCTGAAGTCTTGTTGTCACCAATGGAGAATGATAGGGCGATGTTCTAAAATATAGTTGTTGATAATTTCGAATGGTACTAATCTGAGTCTTTCAATAAGCATATCATGTATGAGAAACGTGTGCAATCTTTTTGCAATGTATAAGATCCCCGATCTGCCATTATCCCATGTGGGGGAAATGTTTGATGGGATGATATCAACCAGATTGTGATCAAAGATGATTGATTTTAGAGAGTCTGCCATGGGATCTCCACGAAATTTGTGTCCCCAATATTCATGGTACCTAATAGTATAGTTTAAGTCCCCAGCCAGAATGAGAGATGCCAGATGCAGAAGGTCTGATTCCACCAACTAAAGCTAGAAATGTTCTCTATCTCGAAAAGGAGCATAGGTATTAAGGATATGGATACACCCCAAAAAGACATGAATGTTTCCAACAAGAAAAATGCTGACAAAACATGTGAATGCGTGTATCTAGACACATTTAAGGTCCCAAATGGAAATTTGTACCCAAGAGAGCCCAAAAGCATCTATGGTGGCCATGTGCCAAGTCAGAAGCATGCAATGAAAGTATCCAAGCAAGTGGATAGCAGGGTGCATTGTTTCTTGTAGAAGAATAATGAATGGGCGGTATATAGTGAATAGTTCCTTTAGGGCTAGATATTTGAGGGCTGCCCTAAGACCCCACATATTCAGGGAAAGAACAAAATTCATTTGGGCCATTTGGTGGGCTATCATGCTCTAATGGCCCGAGAAAAACATTCAACATTGGGGATGTCGATTAGGGAGGGTGCATCTCATTGGCAGGGAACATGAGGAATATGGAGATGGCCATGGAAATGCTAGCTATCCCTAGGTTTTTTCTTCTAGACCGTAATTTTTCTTGTGGATGTTGGGCTGATATGTCATGTTGCGGGATTGAGAGGTTTGTGGATTGTAAGGGACCGGAGGTCCATAGTTTTTTTCTGCAACGAGAATTCTAAGTCACTATCCACCAAATTTGTGGGTGATGTAATCGAGGTGGTAAGGGAGGATAGATTAGGCTTGTAAGAGGTCGGGTCTGTGGGGGTAGTATGGGGCGGGGATATAGCCTGGACATAGTAGATATGTGTATGTGATAGGGGGTCTTATGGTAGGTTGAGGTGGATCATTTGGTGGTAGGGATGGAAGATCGAGATAGGGGATAGATTGTTCAATAGGAGAGGTGGCAGTGTGTGGATCCAAGTCATCCAATGGAGGGTAGGATGATATGAGAATATGTGGAGATTTAATCTAATTTTTCATAGAATGACGATTGGAGGTTCCAAGAGGGGAGTGAGTTGGATTACTTGAATGATGTGGAGGACATTTCCCATGGTAGGGAGTCTCTGAGCCACCATGTGACAAGCAATGAGAAATTTGAAAAGTATTCCTTTTCTAGTTGCTTTGTCGCAACCAATTTGCATTTGTTGGGCGGGCGCTCCATCAACGGGGGCAGTGTACCAGTAGGTGACCTATCCAGTAACAGTTCAGGCAATGGAAGGGTACACCCCAATAGTCCAAATGTTGAGTAAGAATAGAATCATTCTAGCATATAGAGATATGATCTAGAAATCCAGCCTCGTAACTTTTTTTCAATGAGGATCCAAGCAACTCACTTGTTAGGAGCCCCCAGACAGTGGGGATCCACATATACAAATTTACCAATGGCGTCCTCGATGTCTTGTAGAGTCTTTAGTGACTAGAATTCAATGGGGAGCCCTGGTAATTTAATCCAGATTAGATTATTCTGTGGTGTTTTTCTTAAAGGGTTAAACCCAATGTAGCAGGAATACAATGCAAGGAAGCTACGGCCTTTTACTCAACGAATGGCATGTATCTTCTCCAAGTCTTCTTGGCATAAGAAGTGAAATATATACCAGCCGTTTAACAGTCTGACCATCATAGGCATGCAATCCAGAAGAACATGCCATTTAGAATGTAGCCAAACACTCATGGCCGAATAATCCATTTCAGAAAAATGTCATTTCCCTACTAATGCACGATTTTGCAGGTTGGTGATTCTATCAGAGAGATCTTCAAATACGAAAGCTAGATTAGGATCCGGTTCGATTATTTTTATAGCATGGGGAAGGTGGCGAGGACGTCGTTTATTTCCCAAGTGTGGAAGAGCATGCGGCGAAGTAGGCACATGTAGGCCATGTGGTAGAGTAGATGTAGGGGAGTGTGCGATTTCGTGGCGAGGCTTGTGGTTCCACCAATTGTCCTATCATCTGCCAAGGTGGCATGAGGAAATGGTCCATCATATTCCTAGTCTTCCACCAACGTGGCAAGAGAAGAGGACTTGCCATATGTCCGTTCAGCTACCAACATTGCGTGAATGAGATCGTCATGAATAAAGTTGTTAGAGTGAGTCAGATCCACAAATGATGGGGGTCATAGAATAGATGAATACAACTTAGAGAGAGCAGACGTAGTTATGCTAGGTGTCAGGTGGTAGATGATAAGGGATCCTTTATGTACAAGGAATGTATAGGAATTCCCCCTGATATAGTATGCACATCCGAGTGCCTCAGAAAATGTGGGAATGGGAAAAATATTTAAATGGTCACCGTCATATAATAAGTCTATATTAGGAAGGATTATGGGGAATGGAGCAGATGAATAAAGAAATAGAAAAAGTTAGAAGGGGAGATCCGAGGTCTGCGAAGATTAAGATCACTTTTGACAAACAAATATTTTTAGAGAGATCCAATACATGTCAATACAAAGTGACGGGTACTGGATGAGATTGTTGAAATCTGCTAGATTTCGAGCGGGGCAAGAATGCTAGAAAGTATTCCGATGAGGGGATGCCGAGGATGGTTGTAGGAATAATGGAAGATTTTGTATAATACAGCCTCGAGGTGTAGTGAGTTGGAACTAGTATGATTAGGTTAACTTGATGTCATCGCAGTAGCAACAAGAACAACATCCG
Organism: Pinus taeda; assembly: GCA_000404065.3. Lineage (NCBI taxonomy): Eukaryota > Viridiplantae > Streptophyta > Pinopsida > Pinales > Pinaceae > Pinus > Pinus taeda. The sequence goes on from APFE031578117.1 coordinate 21,752, forward strand.
GGGCAAGTCCACTAGCATGCACAAATTTTGAATCCTACAGAGTGGCATGGCTGAGAGATTATGAGAGAGTTTATCTAGCAGTGAAAAAGGGTGTTATAGTTGGTCACATTGATACATTCTAAGTCAAAACTAAAGGATCTGGAGTAACATGAATTTGAGAGTTTACTCCAGATGAGCACGTGTTCGGCGTGGTGGGGGAAAAAAATGTAGTTTGATGATACAAAAGGTATGTAAACAGTGATACAAGCAAGAACAGAGATGTGGAAAATTTCCAAGAGTGGGAAGTTGAGAAGGGGGAGTAGATATTTTAGAATTCTATGGAAAACAGTAAAAGATGAGCAATTTAGATAGAAACAACATGGAATGTAGAGTGAGAAATTTGCATAGAATGTGAATCACACATGAAAAAACATGTGAAGTATAATGCTAAGTTCCCATGTAATATTGACAGTCTGAATGAGGTCGCATCCGGAGGAAGAGAAGGATGTGGAATGATATGATTGTTAAGCACCATCTAACGGGGTGACCTATGCTTTCCTGCAAGCTGTCCTTGTAGAGGACACTAAATGCCTAGTGGCCAAGCCTTCAATACTGTGCCATGTTCTTAACCCATAATGTCTCATCAATCAAACTAGAAGAGGAACGAAGAGTATGTTGGCTAGTTTGGTTCTGTCATCAAACAACCCAGAAAGCAACAATGATGTTGTTGATATATAATTAACAAAGGCAAACCAGAGAATGCATATCATTTGTCGGTACAACGATAGTGTTATAACACAGAGAGAGTGGCTATAATTTGGCCTTCTCCTAGCATTACTTGGTAACATTAAATGATAATTTTCTAAATACATAGGTTTCAATTAGGCCATAGTCTATAGCCCTTTTCTTTTTTTAGGCACAACGTGAATCCGTAACTACCAAACCTAATCTAAGAAAGACAGAGGATCAATTCTCGTAGCTGCCACTATAACACCAAGAGTACATCCAACAACCTGCAAGCAGATATACTAATTTCTTATGATTTTGGCAAGAGCCGAGACTCACGGATAAGGGAAGTTTACTCCTTGAGCTATACACCATAGCAGGATAATATAATCAATATGATTTGACCCGTGATCTTGTGATTTTCACCCAACGAACTCACCCGCCACACCACACATCGCTATCTATAGCCCGTTTTCACATACATGTTGAGGTTCCACATAGATCCAGATGTGGATGTTCGTGTTCTCGTCTCTCTGTGTTAGTTTAAACAACCTTACATTTCCATTCATTCATCAACTTTGTTGCTCGACTCTTTCGATTAAATTGTGCTCCATTGTTTTGCTTAAACAACCCTACATGGGCATTCGTTCATCAATTTTGTTGATCCACTATTTCCATTAAATTGTGCTCCATCGTTTTGCTTATGGCCTGCTGGTACTAGTGACAAGGCTGTGGTTATTCAGCTAAGGTAATTCTTATGTACTTCTTTTGTTCTCTATTTCTAAACCAAGAAGAACCAAATAAAAAATCATGAGATTGTTAACTAACTTAGAACAACCAAATGAAAAATCATGAGATTCTTAGATGATAGATACATTAAAAGTTTTAACGGATTGACATTTGATTGTGATTGTTTAATACTATGGAAAAAAGTGAAGGGTAACCATAAAGCATATCTATTAACTTAAGAATGCAGGAATTCACTCCTCTGCTATATCTAGTATTTGAAGAATGCAAGAAGTCATTCCTCTGCTATTACTTTTTGTACATGTTCTCATCCAAACGAGGGCGAATCTGCAAGCTTGAAGTTATAAAAACACGATTTTCAGGTTGGCTTTTATGCTCACCATAATAAAGCTAAAGCGACCATAAAAATTTCAATTCTTAGATGTAGAGATATCATATAGCATCGCTACAATGCAAATTTGGATTTTTATAGGCTTTTATTATATTCTAGGGTTTTCATGAATTCGCGCAGATATTGGGCCGTTAACGCTTTAAGATTTTATGCTTTCTATGTAGTGTCTTCCTCATTCAAGTGGTCTACTATGTGGAATCTATACAGTATTGCATATGTTATAATAATGTATTGTTTTCACATATCTAAAGTTTGTTTGACTCGATTCATTACTTAACTTTGAAGCATACACTGTGTCACACTACTTTGCATCATATTCTTTAGTTCAGACCAGTTTTTTAATTTAAAATTTCCATTTTCTTCATGTCTTTGAAAATAGTACAAGACACTGAATACCTGTATATGAGATTTTGATGCAAAGGGAGTGATTTTTATAATTCTTATAATTCATAGAATCAGCCAGAGACTACATTGCACTTATTCAATACCACTGCATGAAATACTAAATATTTAAAATCATTTTGTTTTAAAAATTTAATTGTATAACAAATATAAGAATTCAATGCAAGTGAATCAGACTTACCCAATATTTGTAAGCAACAACTTTAGCGGGTGTATTTTCGGTGTGAGAGCTTGGTTGCTTCTGATGAGGTGGTTAACTTTCCTTCCATAAAGAGAGGAAACCTCGACAGTAACTTATCTTCCTTGTTCCCTTATGTTCTTTGGTTTGCGGTACGCTGAGGCTTGTGGATGAGTAGAAGGTTATTTTATTCTACATGCAGACCTAAGAGAAGGATTATTTATATGTGCATACCTAATAAATAAACGATGATTCTTTACCCTGTATATCATTTACCTACTCCTAGTTACGATACAAGTATGCTAATCTGAGTGGCTTATTCCATTAGCAGACCGAGTACTCTTTCTGTTTTCTCTCTCTTAATAGTCTGACCTATTACCAAAAGCAGTGCCCTTTCTTCTGTCTTTTTAATAGGAGTCTATGTTCTAGTTTGAGTCTTTTATCATTACATTATGTGCTGCAATAGTATTATTTAAATCGCACTTATCAAGTATTTGTTAGATAAACTTAACCCTATGATGGAGTTGAGGTTGTGTCAACAGTTGTTGTTAACAGTTGTGGATTGGTGACCCATGGTAATAAGCTCATGCTATAACATGTAGTTGAAGCTATTAAAAGTTAGAGGATTTTTTTATTGTAGTGAGTTATGGTTGAAGAGTGAAAACTCAAGTTGCTGACAGGCTTGGCTGTGTTTTAGCCAAAAACAATAATAAATCTATTATTGAATTGGTTTTTTCCCAGTTAGAATTTTCCAAATAAATCATGGTATACATAGTAATTTGTTAGATTTATTTCTCTTAAAACCCTAACAGCATCTGTACTACCTCAAAAGGCATCCAAATCATCATTGAATATTTGTCCTTCGATTAAATCACCTATTGTATTGGTCCCCTGCCAGGCTTTGCTTAATTCTTTCACTGTTTAATTCTATCTCTTTATTATGAGAGTAAGTTCTTCCAGCATTAATTGTTTTCCTTCTTCTCTCCCCATTCTACTTTGAAAACCTGCTTAAAAACCTTCCAAGTGGTTATCTCTCCAACTGGAAAATAGTATACTATCTTTTTTGAAAATCTGCTTAAAATCCTTCTAAGTGGTTGTCTCTCCAACAACCACTTGAGCTGCACACCATAGCAGGATAATATACTCAATGTGATTTGACCCCTGACCTTGTGAGTTTCACCCAACCAACTCAACTGCCACACCACACATCACTACCACACATCACTGTATAGCCCCTATGTGAACACATCACTGTCTATAGCCCCTTTTCACATACATGATGAGGTTCCACATAGATCCAGGTGTGGATGTTTGTGTTCTCGTCTCTCTGTGTTAGTTTAAACAACCTTGCATTTCCATTCATTCATCAACTTGTTGCTCGACTGTTTCGATTAAATTGCGCAACATCATTTTGCTTAAACAACCCTGCATGGAAATTCGTTCATCAATTTTGTTGCTCCACTATTTCCATTAAATTGTGCTCCATCGTTTTGCTTATGGCCTGCTGGTACTGGTGACAAGGCTGTGGTGATTCGGCTAAGGTAATTCTTATGTACTTCTTTTGTTCTCTGTTTCTAAACTAAGAAGAACCAAATAAAAAATCATGAGATTGTTAACTAACTTAGAACAACCAAATGAAAAATCATGAGATTGTTAGCTGATAGATACATTAAAAGTTTTAATGGATTGACATTTGACTGTGATTGTTTAATACTATGGACAAAAGTGAAAGCTAACCATAGAGCATATCTATTAACATAAGAATGCAGGAATTCACTCCTTTGCTATATCTAGTAACTGAAGAATGCAAGAAGTCACTCCTCTGCTATTACTTTTTGTACATGTTCTCATCCAAACGAGGGCGAATCTGCAAGCTTGAAGCTACTAAAAACACGATTTTCAGGTTGCCTTTTATGCTTAACATATTAAAGCTAAAGCGACCATAAAAATTTCAATTCTTAGATGTAGAGATATCATATAGCATCGCTTCAATGCAAATTTGGATTTTTATAGGCTTTTATTATATTCTAGGGTTTTCATGAATTCGCGCAGATATTGGGCCGTTAACGCTTTAAGATTTTATGCTTTCTATGTAGTGTCTTCCTCATTCAAGCGGTCTACTATGTGGAATCTATACAGTATTGCATATGTTATAATAATGTATTGTTTTCACATATCTAAAGTTTGTTTGACTCGATCATTACTTAACTTTAAAGTATACACTGTGTCACACTACTTTGCATCATATTTTTTAGTTCAAGCCAGTTTTTTAATTTAAAATTTCCATTTTGTTCATGTACTTGAAAATAGTATAAGACAGTGAATACCTGTATATGAGATTTGGATGCAAAGGGAGTGATTTTTATAATTCTTATAATTCATAGAATCAGCCAGAGACTACATTGCACTTATTCAATACCACTGCATGAAATACTAAATATTTAAAATCATTTTGTTTTAAAAATTTAATTGTATAACAAATATAAGAATTCAATGCAAATGAATAAGACTTACCCAATATTGGTAAGCAACAACTTTAGCGGGTGTATTTTGGGTGTGAGAGCTTGGTTGCTTCTGATGAGGTGGTTAACTTTCCTTCCATAAAGAGAGGAAACCTCGACAGTAACCTGTCTTCTTTGTTCCCTTATATTCTTTGGCTTGCGGTACCCTGAGGCTTGTGGATGAGGAGAAGGTTATTTTATTCTACATGCAGACCTAAGAGAAGGATTATTCATATGTGCATACCTAATAAATAAAGGATGATTCTTTACCCTGTATATCGTTTACCTACTCCTAGATATGATACAAGTATGCTAATCTGAGTGCCTTATTCCATTAGCAGACCAAGTACTGTTTCTGTTTTCTCTCTCTTAATAGTCTGACCTATTACCAAAAGCAGTACCCTTTCTTCTGTCTTTTTAATAGGAGTCTATGTTCTAGTTTGAGTCTTTTATCGTTACATTATGTCTTGTGGTAGTATTATTTAAATCCCACTTATCAAGTATTTGTTACATAAACCTAACTCTATGACGGAGTTGAGGTTGTGTCAATAGTTGTTGTTAACCGTTGTGGATTGGTGGCTCATGGTAATAAGCTCATGTTATTACATGTAGTTGAAGTTATTAAAAGTTAGAGAATCAGGATTCTCTATTGTAGTGAAATATAGTTGAACAGTGAAAGCTCAAATTGTTGACGGGCTTGGCTGTGTTTTAGCCAAAAACAATAATAACTCTATTATTGAATTGGTTTTTCCCGATTAAAATTTTCCAAATAAATCATAATATACATAGTAGTTTGTTAGATTTATTTCTCTAAAAACCCTAACAGCATCGGTACTACCTCAAAAGGCATCCAAATCGTCATTGGATATTTGTCCTTCGATTAAATCACCTATTGTATTGGTCCCCGCCAGGCTTTGTTTAATTCTTTGACTGTCTAATTCTATCTCTTTATTATGCGAGTAAGTTCTTCTAGCATTAATTGTTTTCCTTCTTCTCTCCCCACATTAATTGTTTTCCTTCTTTTCTCCCCACTCTACTTTGAAAACCTGCTTAAAAACCTTCCAAGTGGTTATCCCTCCAACCGGAAAATAGTATACCTGCTTCTTTGAAAACCTGCTTAAAATCCTTCCAAGTGGTTGTCCCTCCAACTGGAAAATAGTATACCATTCCCTAGAATCCTCCTCCAGGGTTTGGTGCCCTCGATAAAGAACTGTAGAATACTTCTCTCGAATGGCATAATTGATTGTTTGATTCCCTCCTCATTTCACATCCATAGGAGCCAGGTCCATGCCAATCAATGCTTCCCCCGGCGAACCAACTTTTTTTTAACATGTCATCATCTGCAATAGAATCTGTAATGGAGTTTATTACAGATTGAGCACCTACATGATGCAATTCTGTAACTGCTACATTGTTTTATGAAAGAGATGCCAAGGCTTTCATGGATTCTCAGTGTGTGAGATAATCTTCAGCAGTGTTTAGCATGTTTGCAAGTCCATGGACACCACCCATCTTCGTTATTGTCCTCCTCCTATCATCATTGGTGGCAATACGAGAGAGCCTTAATGCCCTCATTCATTTAAATAAAGATCTTTGAGTACTCTTGGAAGTGCCACTGACTATTGAATCATGCTATTGCCCATTAATGGTACAAAATGGCATCCAATATATATTGTCATCCCAAAAATAAATGCTTTCATTAACGGGGCTAAATTTTTATCAACATCTTCCTCAATGTCATAACCTTGGCTAATATATGAAAATGCTCGGGTTTGAATATTCATGATGTTCTCCTAAGCTAAGACCTGCGAACATCCAGAAGGAAGAGTTGTGGCCCTCGACCTCCATATTCGATAATAATGACACTGATTGAACCCTCTAACAACAACTGTGTCTTTCTTCATGAATTTATTGCATAAAGTATTGGCTAATCTGAAAAAAATGGAGCAGCATCTCCACAAACAAGGGAGTACCAAAATAAGCTTTGCTCTGGCTCTCCCTATTTCATAATGCCTGGTGAGCCAACTTGGTCTACCTTCTTTTCTTTCTCGCCTGAGCGAGCAGATTGGCCTAACTTATATTCTATTAGTCCTGCCCTCTATGCACGGTTTATATAATTATGTTTTATCATATATTCGAGTTTCATTAGTCTACTAGCAAACCTAATCAAATCAGATAACCAGAAAACACAAGTTTAACTATGACAAGAACTTAAGCCAAGGTTTCTTACATTGAAACCGATCACGCAGTCGTAGTGCACGAACAACTCGTTGACCTTGGTGAAGTCAATCCCTCAGCCTGACAATGATAAGTGTAGCCTATGACTTATGTGCACAGGTTTTCCCACATTGCCAGCAGTAATAATGAAAATATGTAATAAGTACACTTATCATGGTTTTCGTTGTCATTACATGCCTGAAGCTACGTGGCTAAATGGTTGTGGCCTGGCCATGTATTTTATAATTCATTAGCTGCATGTTGTATACAAACTATTATCTTGGACAATGGGTTCATTATAGAATATCGATTGAGCTTGACCTAGGTGGTTGTTTACATCATAGGCTTTCGAATTGTTTCTCTTTGAACATGCATATTATTAGTGAAAGTTTAGGTTTATGGGTGAATGATTTAGGTCTACCGGTCTGGTCTGTTATTGGTGGTAACTACTTGTTTCTTTCTCACCCTAACTTTCATTTTGAATTATCATTCCTAATTTAATTATAACTTGGCCTATATTTATCGCCATATTATTTTATTTGTCATCTAAAAATATCGCTTGTAAATGCCATCTAGATATAATGATTTGTGTTTTATTCGTGGCATTTGAGATAACCATTTTGAATTTTGCGCTTTATTCCTCACATTTGAGATAAGAATTTTGTTCGACCTTGAAAATAGAAACAAAGTCTATATGAAATGCAAATAGTTTCCCTTCATAGCTACCTCATTCATATGAATTTTATTTCATCTTGAAAATAGAGGCAAAGTCTATATGAAATGCAAATCACTCCATGAATTTTATTTCATCTTGAAAATAGAGGCAAAGTCTATATGAAATGCAAATCACTCCATGGAAGCCATCAATAAGTTTGGAACCTAAATATCTATATATGTTTGGAATCCCTGCAAAACAGTCTTGAAAATAGAGACAAAGTCTATACTAAATGTAAATCTCTCCTTGGCATCCGTCAGCCAGTACAAAACCTAAAGATCTGTACGTTTGGAATCTCTGCAAAACGGTTTCGAAGCTCGGTGTGTTTGTATTTATGCAAGTACAAAGACAAAGTCTAGCAGACGAGAGACCATTTTCACACCATCTACTTGGCAAAGTACTCTATCTCCTTGGTAGAGAGTTGTTGTTTAGCAACTGACCTTGTTTTAACTTTATTTTCATTTAATTAGAAAAAAACTATATGTAAATTATCTCATTTGCATTTCATAGATATTAACAAATTATAAATACAAACTATTAAAACCAACTACTATTTTCTACTTATCTCAGAATAAGACTTTAAGACTTTGATTAAAAACAAAACAAATGTGCTTTTTTTTAATAATAATGTTACATATATAAAGAGATGACAACTTAACTTTATTTTCATTTAACTATGAAAAACTATATGTAAATTATCTCATTTGCATTTCATAGATATTAATAAATTATAAATACAAATTATTAAAACCAACTGCTATTTTCTACTTATCTCGGAATAAGACTTTAAGACTTTGATTAAAAATAAAATAAATGTGTTTTTTTTAATAAAAATGTTACATATATAAAGAGATGACAACTTTACTAGATAATACTTATAGGATGTTTAAATTAATAGCGTGTTTATACAAGGGCATGGAAACTTGTATATAGTGGTATTTTAATTTGTGTTTGATAATGATATATTTTAAGATGTTTTATGACATTTGCAGTATTATTAGAAAAAATATTACTCAAAAAAATATTTAAAAAACTTAATTAAATTAATGTGCATTTATTATAATTTCTTTTTTTAATATTTGGAGTAAGGTTGTTTATTAGTCTTTGTCTTTTTCAGGGACTATAGTACTCACATCGTTGTCCATCAATTGTGTATTAGTTTTTCAAGTTTTTGTAACTTTAATCAAAGTTTCTTGAAAATGATGAATATTTGTATTTTTTCATAAATTCAAAATTAATTTTTTAATTTCTGAAAATCTTATTTCTAATTTTTTATTACTTAAGATGCCTTGATGTGACATAATTCTTTTGGTGGAGGGTGATTTATTTTTATTATTTGTACAAATCATTTTAAAATAAAAAAGACTAATTCTCTAAATGGCTATTTTGTCAGTGGGTGCTCTAACAGTGACACTAACATTGTTAACTTAACAGTGACACTCACAATGTTAACCTGACACTAATAGAGCTCTACTTGGGTCTTTTACGTAATTGAGGGTTGGGGGGCATACCTAGGTTATGTTTTCCATTTTAATTTGTTTTTTCCGACCAAAAATTTCTATTAATTCATCAAAATAATACATCAGATAGACATGAGGATCATTTCTCTCCTTGCCTCATTTCAACCAGATTTGTTGACCAGGAGAGTGATGCAAAAACTAAGAATAAATTGTCATGATTTACATAATAAGCAGAAGAAAAAAGACTAAATAGCTTGAAAAAACATTGAGAATCAATAGACACCCAACATTCATCACATTTTAATGGGGAAAATGAGGTGCGTGACAAACACCCGGAGCAGCACGAGGACCTAGATCTTTATGGGCATGGAATTACACATGACCAAGGTAAGTGTCCATCTCATCAAGTATTTCATTGTTGTTCGTTTGGCCTCTTCACAGAGAAGCCAAGCATACCGGAATGTCGCACTAGTTTTGTTGTAAGTCATTAAAAAGTAAAATGACTTCATTTCCGTCATCATGTTTATGTTGCCTTATTTCACTTAAAATCAACATTATACTTCTCATTTATATATCAAAATACTATATGGAGGGCGGTTGGTCAACATGTCCTCGTGACAGAACTTGGTCTTGGGCCAATTCCCCCACTAACTCAGCACCTACAACCCCTTCATCCTCAGCATCTACCTCCTAATCTTCCCTGCCTATTGGTTGGCTACGAGGTCCCACTCCTCTCTAGGCTTGACCTCACTACCTTAACATCTCGAAGTTTGAAGTGAAGCATGAGAAACAAAACTCGGCTACAACTCAAAAAAGAGGCCTGCTCCAACAAACCTCGAGGTCACGACCCAAATGTAGCATAATTATGTAACCCATCAACTTGAAACACCAAAGTCCACACTCTATTACCCAACTTAAGCGCAACCCTTCTAGGGTACTAAAACAAACAACCAAAGGAAATAATTCCCCAATAAAACTATTGTGGCACAATAGACACCAAATTTTGACCTCCCAACACCCAGGATGCCAGGGCCTAAAGTGCCTATGCTTAAATAATCTCCACAAAGGGGTGCTGCACCAATACAAGAAAATGAAACCATAGAAAGAGCCCTCTATAGACACTAAGAAAAACAAAATTTTAGTCCAAACCAAATACCATAATAACCTATTGACCCGAGTGTCGCCAAGCTTACTAGAAAAAGCTTATTGACCAAGATCCTTAAGCTTGATCATCACCACGTTACCTCGGGTCAACATGAAACATATAGACTCTAAACTCCCTGAAGCCCTCCCCTTGGATCCCACACACATCGATAAGGTTTCCAAGTTGGCTCTCTCAGTAAGGCTCCCTGCTCAACAACAACGACAAAAGCCCAAATCACTAATGGAACAAGCATGCACAGGTTGGAAGCCTTTGCATAATCAATGTCAATTATGCCACCCCTATTGTCACCCATACCAAAGAACCATAAACAAATAAGAACACATACTAGTCAAGGTTTATATACCGCTCCTTGCTTCTCAAGGCTTTGCTGCGCCCGACGCCAATTGTCCTTCCCACCCTTTACCTTTGTTACATGCGTCAACCACATGGTTCCTCATGACCCTTGGCCTTGCCACTGATACCTTGTTCGCCAATCCCATCAAGGATTCATTTTAAAAAAATTACCTCTTTCTTCATTTTAAATTTTTAAACATTCATTTTAGCTTTTTATCTTATTTATCTAGCTTAATAAATTCCATTCCTTCTTCCTCTCGTTAAAAAAAAAATCCCATATGCTCCTAATTCTATATGTGCAGAAGGAGGTTTATATTCCTTACTTCACACACCTATTCCCTCGCATCTTCCCTTTTTACAAAATCTACATATTATTAGTTATCTTAAAAAACATCAATATCATTGTACAAAAACACTTGTAAGGTTTGATAGACATTAAAGGCATCGCTAATGGTTATATTTTTTGATCTTTTGGCTGGAATTTGATAAAATAATTTTTGGTCAAATTGTATTTTTTTTTTCAAATACAATTGCATTAAGCTAAATAAAGAAATTTCGGCTAAACTAAGCCTAGGATAAAATAGTCTACGCTAGTATTGGGTTGTAAATATATCAGGCAAAACCATTTTGTCCTAACATCTGATACCGCCACATCTAGTTCTTTTGAGGTTTGGCTAAATCACCCATGCTAACTCACGATACTCCCTTTACTCCATGACATTTCTATTTTTTGTATATTCCTCCACACTACATGTCAATGTTCTTTCACTCTCATTCTATCTTAGCCCCATTATTTTGTTTATTAGGTTACCTTGGTGTGTTAGGGATCCAAGTGCATCTTTTATATTAGTTTTACTTAGTACCCATCATTATTAGTTAAATCAAATGTTACAATCCACTATTAATATTAATACAAGATTACAATTTAAATGACTTGGATAAAGCCAAAGCAAAGTATCTATTTTTTTCATTTAATTACATATTTAAAATTTCTTTTAATCATAAATTTGAATTAACTTTTTTTATTAGAAAACCTTATTTCTATATAACTTCACTCCTATTTTTTTATAATCTGATTTGATAATAATTTCTATGAAAAACCTTTAACTTGGTTATTCATTAGATTCATTTTAAGTTATTAATGTTTTGCTTCTCTTAATTTGGCGTCATTATATTTTTAAAACAAAATTCAAATTTAACAACTAAGGTAAGTTAGATTTTATGAAATTTTTTATTTTTTTCTTTTCTTTTCATTTAACTTGAATTTTAAATTATTAAATCAAAAACATTTTGGAAAAAACGTTAAATTATGGACTTAAATTTATAAGAAAAAACAGCGTAAATTATTGATGTCCTTAGGAAGATGAAAATACTCACAATCAATTATATAGATGTATGTAATTATATATATGTATGCATTTATGAAATTAACGACACTATCACACTAACAATAAATAAAAATGTGCTCGTTTGGTTAGTCAAAAGTACAAAATATGAAAATGTATTGCATGGGTGTCAGGTGTGAGGTTTTAGCTACTACAATACTTTGTTGGAGTGTAATGAAAGTATTTTTTACTATTATTGTGAGTACTAACCACCTTGAAATTTGAATTGAAAATTCCAATGACATTTAATTATAATTAGAGTAATGTATTTCTCTATTTACGTCTTATTTCATTTTTAATTTTTATGTCGTATTATTTCATTTTAAATTTTTATGCATAATTTTATAAAGTTTATTTTTTTCATTTTATTAAAAAAATCCATATGTTTTAATTTCATGTGTGTGAAAGGAAGTTTATTCTGTTAATTTCATGTGTGTGAAAAGAAGTTTATTCTTCCCCATCAGTTTTGCTTCTTTGAAAAGGTGTGCAAAAGAATGAGTATACAAGAAAAAGACCATTTCAATATTACCCAATATAAAGCACACGTGACAATTATTGTCCTACTATCCATAAGAAAGGCATCTTCCCTTATTACAAAATCCACATATTATTAATTATCTTTAAAATTATCAATGCCATTGTACAAAAGCATCAGTAAAATTTGGTGCACCAGTAAAATTTGGTAGACATTAAAGAAATTGTTTAACTATTATATTTATTGTTATATTTTTAAAGATTTTGGTTAGAATTTTACGAAGTATTTTTTTAGTTTAAATTATACTTGCATTAAGTTAAATATAAAGAAATGCGAGTAAATTAAGACTTCGAGGTTCCTCGCAAGAAAGAAAGCGAACAAGACCTAGATGAATGTGAATATAAACAACTATTATTTGACCATTCGCCAATATCTCATACACATTTATAATCTTTTTAAATTATGCTGTACGGCGTTTCTTATGAAAATAACTTTCCTTTTAGGCCACCTATGCCTTCATGAGTCATTGGCATGTTAGACGATTAAAATGATTGAGACCATTGGATTGATTTTTAATGGGTATTAGTCAGTATTAATCAGTTATTAATCAGTTACGGTGCAATGATGCTATTCAACATGATCAGACTCCAAATCCTGCTGCTTGGAACAAAGATCTTTGATATTTCTAGTTTAATTTCTCACACCTTTGCCACTCAGCCTCAACATGATTCAGAGGCTCTTGATGACCATTTGCAAGCTTTCTCCCATGTTTCCATGGCTTTCTCTCAAGTACAATAGACCTTCAATATTTAATTGAGGTGGAGGGTTTTACTACAACAGAGGTTGACTCTTTAATTGAGGTAGAGTATCCCTAGAACGCAGGGTTTAATGGATTAAATTTTTTAATTGAGCCAGAGGGTTCTTAGAGTGCAGAAATTAATGGATCAAACGGTAAACCCATGGTCCCCTCTTTTATTGCTATAACCATCGAAATTCCAAGGTTTTGATAATAAAAACCAAAATTCCAAGGTTTTGAGTTTTATATGATTGCCTTTTTTTATAAGTAATTTGTTTCTGGTTTGAAGTGGGAAACCACATGCCAATATGCTAATTTATTACTTTATTGCTTTTCAATATCTTATAGGTGTTTGAATATTTTTTACTTCCAAAATAATGAAATTCAAGGATTTTGAGTTTTATATCATTACATTCTATTTTGAATAACTTTTTTGTAGCTGGTTTGCAGTGGAAACCACTTGACAATTACAGCGGCAGGTAGTGATGTTGTAGCTGTTGAGATGGAACCCTGAGAACAACGAAAGAGATTTTTGAAAGCTTGTATATTAAAGGTGAGCAAATGAGAATGGTGGCCAGAACCCTGAGAACAAAGAAAGGGAATTTTGAAGGCATGTGTATCAAAGGTGAGAAAAATCAATGCCTTTTCAATAAGGTTTATTTATAGCAGGCATCTAAGCTAGTTCATGGTAGTTGATAGTTGTGTAAAAGGGACAATTTGTAGTTTCTTATTAGTTGGAAGCAGGACAAAAAAATGTGCATCTTTATAGCAGTATACAAGGAAACATGGACAAGAATTTAAAAACAAAAAATTGGTAAACTGCCAACTCATAAGGTGCACTGACCACCCACTGTAACAAATTAACTAACATAAACAACCTATGGGACATACATGCATGTGGAAAAATTGGATAGGATTGAAATATTTTGGTGAACATAAGAAACTATCCAAGTTTTGTCCAAGGGACAAAGTAAAGGAGGGATTCCAATAATCCAGTAGTTAGGGGAGAAGGTGTTCTTGAATTCTAGGATGGCTAGAAAGAAGGTGTAAGAAGCACAACTTGGGAATGAGAGATTAGGATAGGGGATCTGGAAGGAAAGGAGGAACATGTAGATGCAACAAGGAAATTAGCTTTTGGTTGGAAAAATGGCACAAAGAAATTGCTCTTAGGTGAGGAACAATGGCCTAACAATTCCCAATTAGCCAAAGGGTGGAGATGGTTTTATTTATAGTTCTTTGATGGATGGGGTGGAGGATTGTTCCTTAGATTCCTAAAAGGAGTATTTCTAAAGGCCCTACTTATTGTGGTTGTTTTTACAGTGGGTTCTGGATTTCCCAATACGGGTTGAAGCTCTGTACAGTAACTGAAGGGTGGAGGTAACGTGCCTCTGGACAAGCTTGTGCATTTTTAATTTCCTAAATAGTTGGTGGGTTGAGGTCGTAGAACCCCGAGAATCCATGTATCAACTAGCAATTAAAGTTTAATCCCTTTAGCATATATATCTGTAGTATTTGTAATTTGGCTCAGGGGTGATAGATGCAAGTGAGAACTAGTCGTAGTTTGTGTATGATTGGGTGGAGAGTCGTTTTCGTAGACTTAATTTCCCAATTTCAATTCAAGATAAGTATCTTGATATGTATCATGTCCAATGAAGTTTATGTTTTGATTATTAAGTGAATTTTTTTTATTGATTGCATGAATGGGGCATGGTTCTCCTGTAATTAAAATAATGAGGTGCTGATAATTCTAAGCATAGGAAAGTAGTTAAACAGTTCCTTATAACTATGGGTTTGAACTAATGTTCTCTCTCTCTCTCTCTCTCCTCTCTCTCTCTCTCTCTCTCTATATTATATATATATATATATATATATATATATATATATATATATATATATAGATAGATAGATAGTGTTCTAAGCACATGATAAATACTCTTGTCCTACTCGTATGAGTAAACATTGATGGAAGGTATAACAACTTATGTTAAACTAATTAAATGTTGAGCTAATCACATGCCACTTGAGTGTGTGAAGCATTGTTTATCCTATGTGGATGGATTATTTATGTCCTCCTTATTCTCAAAATGGTGATAAGGGCATCGTAAATGATTATGAATGTGATTTTATGCACTATTGTACTCCTTGTGCAATGAGAAGGCATAAATGTAAATCTAAATGGTATAAATGTTGAGTTCGCCTATAGTGCAATATGGCAACATTCTTATAATGTTTGGTATTATTCCTACTGATTAAGCAGCTATGTGTGGCTATATGATTTCGTCATGGTCATTGAATTCTTGGTTATCTATAATATGTAGTTGTATATGAACACATATATACATGTATGAATGTATCCATACTAATGAATGTTTTTATGTATAAAAGCTACATAATCCTTGTCCTAGTAGGTATGTGAGCTCTACTTTTACAAACATGTGAATTTTGGGAAAGTGATTTCGAGATAGGTGTTGTGTAATTGCAATGAAAATGAAAATCTTGAATGAATAACCTAAATATGCGTGCATATGTTTGTTCACACACACACACATTGATATATATCTATTATATATATATAATATACTATATTAATATTCATTATATATATTTATATATATATATATAATATATATATATATATATATATATATATGTTCTATTGACATGTATGAATTCAGTGGAAGTTGTTAACCAGATTGTGAGTTTGTTTCTAGTTGTTTAATGAGGACTGTGAGCCTCTCTATGTTCATGCATACTACCAAATAGGCTAGAAGCCATGATCAACTATAATGTTACTCCACAAAGCACTTGTGGGGTGGAGAACCTGATTTCAATAAATTAGGCCATAAAATTTCCATATGCCTATGTAATTGATTATACACAGTGCCATGAATAGCACTTAGGCTGCACACCCAAGGCTGGTGTATATATAGTGATGGCATCGAACTTAATGAGTAGTTTGGAAACATACATATATATGTATAATCATGAATTTGGGTCTTAAGTGAGACCTTTGTGAAAATGTAGCATATATCCAAATACATTATTGCACCATGAATTGGTGACCGAGGGTGTGGGGAGAGCCCTCGGCCACATGGTAGGAACGTGATCTAGTAGAAGGTACAAAGAGAGGGGTGAATAAGGAGTCCAATACATCGCTTGTGGGTGAAGTGTAGAACCACAATGATAGGATGTGGAATAGGAGTTCTTGACCCCAAGAGGCAGAGCATTGAACCATACTACCATGTATCACAACCGAAGGTGGAAAATTAGACTTATAATAGATGATTGAGATCTATTTACAAGATAAACAGTCAAGAAAATAATGCAACCTCTCCCCCCCCTTTCGAGGGGGAGGGGGGGGGTTTCCTTATTAGGCATGAATCGTCAAATAAATCGAATGAGCATGGATCACTAGATCTCCACCCAAGAACTATGAAGCAGAATTATGATAGCGATGTTCGAAATTAATTAATGGAGTAATGAAATACACAAAATATTATGGAAACACAAATAAAGAAATTCATATAACAAGATAGACAAAGTTATACGTCGTTCACCCAATTTGGGATACATCCAACGAGAAACAATTAGTCTGCCCTTTTATGTTATCCAACAAAATGAAGAGATACAACCTAAAGTAGATTTGTTGTAATTTCCTCTTCTCTCTTACATAGTATCCTCTCTCTTTCTTGCTCAGAATAATGATAAAAATTTGCAATAAAATTCCCTCATATAAACCAAGGGGTTTCCTTTTAGGGAAAAAAATCCTAAATTGAACATAACTTCTACTGTCAGATCATCTACATAATGAATGACCCAGATTGACTACAAAATTACAATAATTTACAAGGATCATTTTCATCTACTTTTAGCTTTGAGGGCATTGCCAAACACGTAACCCCCCCCCCACACCCCCTCGTCATGGATTAGAATCCAAACATGGCTAAAATAAGACCTATGAATGAGGAAAATAACCTTGCTCCACATCCAACAATCTCCCACTTGGAGATTGATTATATCAAATCCATCGATGCTTCACTTGATGGAAAATGCTTCCACTTTGGACATGTTTGTTTCTCATATTCATCATCATACTTGAAGACCAATTGAAACTAAGCAGGATCTCATTCTCTCCCTGCTTATAACTTGTGTTAACATGTCTGTAGGATTCTGGCTAGCGTGTATCTTTTCCAGCTTCAACTATCCATCTTCCAACACTAACTGTATGAAATGGTACTTGTGATGTATATGTTTAATATTGGAATGAAATGTTAAGCTATTTGCAATATGAATGGCGCTCTGGCTATCACCGTATAACCTGCCCATCTTTGACTTCTTTCCCAACTCATCCATAAACCTTTGTAACCAAATAATTTCTTTACTAGCCTTTGTAGCAACGACATACTATGCTTTCGTTATTGAAAGTGCAAGAATGTTTGCAACTTTGAAACCCAACTGCCATTTGTTCCATCTACAACAAACACATACCTTATGGTGTTCCTCATGTTATCTCTATCACCTTCCATATTTCCATCAACATATCCCTATAGAGAAATGTTTGAACCACCAAAGAAAAATGCTTGATTTGTGGTACCTCTCAAATACTTGAGAATCCACTTCATTGTCATTTAATGCTTTTCCTAGATTTGTCATATACCTGCTTACAAATCCCACTGCATTTGCAATATTAGGCCTTATGTAGACCATTGCATACATTAAGCTTCCAACTCCTGATGGATATGGAACTTTACACATGTAATCCACCTCTTCCTGAGTCTTGGAACACATCTCCATACTTAGTTTGAAATGACTAGCCAAAGGTGTATTATCTAGTTTTCCATTTTGCATATTAAATCTTCCCAACACCTTTTCTATGTACTCACTTTGAGACAATGTTAATTTACAATTTTCCTGTCTCTAGTGATTCTCATACCAAGGATTTGTTTTGCAACACCCAAATCCTTCATTACAAATGAATTTTCCAATTTTCCTTTGAGCACATTTATTTCCTACTTGTGAGACCTTGCAACAAGCATGCCTTCTACATACAATAGTAGTATACTATAGATGCCATCATTTTTCCTTTTAAAATAAACAGAATGGTTAAAGTGACATCTAGTATAACCTTGTCGAGACATAAATTTGCCAAATTTTAGAGACCACTTCCTTGGATCTTGTTTTAAGCCATACAAGCTCTTATTCAATTTTCACACTAATTTCTCCTTCCCTTTGACCTCATACCCTTGTGTCTACTACATATATATTTCTTCCTTCAAATCCCCATGGAGAAAGGTTGCCTTTACATCTAACTACTGAAGGTGCAAATTTTCTGATGTCACTGGACATAAAATAGTTCTGATTGAAGTCATTTTAACAACAAGAGAACATATTTCATCAAATTATATACCTTTCTTTTGTGAAAATACCTTCACCACAAGTCTAGACTAATACCTCTGTTTTCCTCCATCTTCTTCCTTCAACCTGTAAACCCATTTATTCTACAATTTTGTTTTACTAGTAGGCAACTTGACTAAGTCCCAAGTTTGGTTCTTCATCAAGGAATCCATATCTTCTTCCATGGATTTCTCCCACCTCTTCCTGGTTTCTACCTACATTGCTTCTTCGTATCTTTCAGGTTCACCAAAATCATTCAACAATACATAATATAATGAAGGAGAGTATCATTCACGGGGTCTACTTATCCATGTAGATCTTCTAACACAAGTTTCAGGTGTTTTAGGTGCTTGTCACTGTTGTGGTTGTTGTTTTTATTTTGGTTGTTGATCGTTCTAATTTTCAGGCACCTTTACTTTTTATGTGTAGATCTCATCAAGCCCCGTGTATTCTTTATTTTCATTTTATGTTTCTTTCCCTACATCTAATCCTTATACAAGACATTTTCATTTAATATGACATCTCTACTAATTATTTTCTGATTTTCATAATCATACAAGCGATAACCAAAATTATTCACACCATATCTAATAAAGGTACATTTCTTTGATTTTTCCTCAAGATTTTTTCTATTCTCTTTATTGATGTGGAAAAGGCTTCACAATTGAAAGTATTTAAAAACGAGTAGTTTACCTCTTTACCTATCCACACATTCTACCCGAAAATGTAAGGGAAATCTTGTGTGCAGTCTCATGCACCTTGCACGATAAATGATTGTCCTGTGCCTCCTTTTTAACACACCATTTTCCTGTGGTGTTCCTCTAATTGTCTTCTCTCCGCAAATTCCATGCTCTGAATAGTTTTTATCAAACTCTTTGCTATAATATTCACCTCCATTGTTTGATTTGAGACAATTCAACTTCTTTCCTGTTTCATTCTCAACCAAAGCTTTCAATTTCTTGATGGTATCAGATACATCATATTTATTTTGAATACAACAAATCTAGGTTTTCCCAATTATATCATCATTAAAAGTAACATACTAGTGAGAGCTGCCGAGGGATGATACCTCAGTAGGTCCCCATACATTTGTACGCACAAGCTCCAATTTTTCACTCTTCTTTTCCTTCCCAACTCTAATAAATCTGGCTCTCTTTTGTTTTCCATAAACACAATTTTCACAGAGATCCAAATCAACATGCTTCAAACCTGGCAACAAATTTCTTGAGTGAAGTATTTGCATCCATTTCTCATCCATTTGCCTGAACCTATGATTCCAGGGTGTTGTATCTTCTCCTATGGAGGTTAAATGATTAATATAATTAGAAATACTATTGCATAAATACAATGTACCGACTTTTTCTCTTTTTCTACTACCAGGGTTCCTTTAGTGACCTTCTAGATATTGTCTGTAAAAGTAGTTACACAACCTTCACCACCCAACTTCCATGTTGAAATTATATTTTTATTTAGATCTTGAACATGCCTTACCTCCTTCAATAGAAATTTGTTTCCATTTTGTTTATTTATAAAAACTTTACCCATTCCAACGACTCTTCTTGGTTTATCATCACTTGAACGAGTTTGTCCAAAATCTCCTTGAACATAGTCATGAAAATGTTTCCTATTAGGCATGGCACAAAATGAGGCCCCTAAATATACAACCCAAGCATCAATAATATTCTCTAATGAAAGAATCAAAGCATCTTGCAACACATAACCTGTCACATTCACTTCATGAATGTTCTCTTTTTGTCAATGTCCTTCTTTTCCCTTCCAAGATTTGCAGTCTTTCTTTAGGTGTTTGTTCTTCCCACATTTCTAGCATGCTATCCCTAATATATTTGAATTTACCTTTTCTTGACTTACTAAAATTTTTTAGGCTCCTTCCTATTTCCATTTTTCTTGTCCTAGTCTATGCAGTCAAAGCATTACCTCATGTCTCATCTAAGATTTTTCATCACATTTCCTCACTAAGGAAGGAACCCAAAAAATCATAAAACTTTAAAATAATAGATCTAGAGACAAAGTTACTAATGGCCATAGCTAAACCATTCCAAATTTTGGTAATGAACATAGAAACAATAGAGCTCTAACTTCATCATAAAAATTTATCCCTACATAACTTGACTTACTGGTAACCGTACTAAACTCATTATATGATGAGTAACAAATACACCTTCTGGAATCTTCATATTAAACAAACACTTCATAAAAAAATACCTTATTTGAGGTTGAGGGTTTTTCAAATATTTTTTCCAAGCCCCTCATTAGACCTTCCATTGTTGTTTCCTTCAAAATATTAAAGGCTATCGATGTCGCCAGGCACAACTGTATTGTTCATAATGCTTTTGTATCAAGAATATCCCATTATTTTTCCAACATACTCGTCAGCTATTTTGTCTTTCCACTTAATGGTAGGTACATATATTTTTTATACATATAATATTTCATCTGCATCTTCCACAACTAGTAGTTTTGGCTGTTAAATTTCTTGACGCTAAACCGACCATCTTTTTCAATTGCTCCCGCTTGAAAGAGGAACCCTTCTCTCCTGTGAGTTTATCAACTTAATAAACCTTCAGCCCTTATACCATTTGTTAGAAATTAATTAACATATCAATGGAATACATAAAATATTATGGAAAGACAAATACATAAATGCATAGAACAAGAGAGACATAGATATATGTAGTTCACCCAATCTGGGTTACTTCCATAGAGAAATAACCAACCCTTCCTTTTATATTACCCACCAAAATGAAGAGATACAACCTATAGAAAATCTGATGTAATTTCCTCTTCTCTCACACACAGTCTCCTCTCTCTTTCTTGTTCACATAATGTCTACCATTATATCATCGACCTAATGAATGACCCATATTGACTATGAAATTACAATATTTTATAGGGAATTTTTTAATCTATTTTTCGCTTCGAGGGCACTTCCCCGAACCCCCACTAAGGAGGGGCTCTAATCCTAGATTCACCCACCCTCGGACACCCCAGGTAGCAATAGTGGAGGGGGGAATACCCCCCACACCCCCTCATTGGGGATTGGGATCCAAACATGGCTGAAACAAGAGCGATGAATCAAGAAGATAATTAGACTCCACATCCAACAAGCGGAGCCCCCCTACATTGAAAAAATAAATGGAAAGTCGAGACATGAACTATTTTTCGAAAATCAAATCTCAAGTGAGGGACTGAAATGTAAATGCTATGTTTGACAATAGTTCTTAGTATAAACTAATTTTTTGATCCTTAGTAGATGAGTGTTAAACCCTGGAAATTGATTTGTTACATTTATATTATTATATTAGTATAGTCATTTAGACACAATAATTGTAATTGTACCCTTTGTCTCTTATATATACTTGGGAGGTCTAGTTTTAGAAACCATCTCATCTTGTAGATTTATTATATTATAAAAAGAGCCTTCCCATTGAAGAGACTTATAATTTATTCTTCTATCTAACTCTCAAGACATAGATTTACTCAAATTTCTATTTTTAGGATATTTGGTTTTTTATTACCTAACATTTGGTATAAGACATACAATCCTAGAGTTTTTCTCCTTTAAATGAGTCACCTTGGAAATTTCACTATATTGTTTTATTTTAGGAAGTTTTTGAAAATAACCTTTTCAGAGCTTGAGAATACATATTGAAGTAATTCTGGTAAAACTTTTGGGTTTTTCTTCACTGCACTTTGAACTTTATAGCATGTGAAATTTAGGGTTTTTACCTAGTGCTACAACTATTCTAAAAAAAGTGTTCTTGGTAAAACAATTGCAAATTGTTTTCTAGGATATATAATATAGTGAATTTTTTAGGATATAGTGGAGACATATCATGAACCATTTGGTAAGACATTTTATATTTTAATTATCTATATTTTTAAATTGATAGGTTGTGGAAGTTAGGGTTTTTACTAGTACTAGAACTAGTCCCAAACAAGTAGTACATGAAAAATTAGGCATATTTGATTATAGAACTAATGTCAAACAAGTGATATGTGAAAAATAAGACGTATTTGATTATATAAATATCTAGTTTGATTACTATTATTTTTATTATAAAGGAGTTGGACCATAGTATTTATATCCAAATTTCATATTCACATTAGATAAATTGGACATGTGGTATTCCATACAAGTTCACTTTTAGATAGAGCCAAGAATCAACAAGTTTTGAGAAAATTGATATAGGCTTCACTTGGTGAATCAAATTTTGGTCAAATATATGACATTGTAAAGAAGAAATCACAGTACTATATGCCAAAATTACAATGATAAATATGGAAAAAAGTTGGCTAGCAAGACAATCTCCAATTCAAGGTTTTAAAGTTACATGACTTACCAGTATCATAAATTTCATTAGAAGATCTAATTTTAGATGATTCTAACATGGTTAGTCAAGTTGAAATGTTTATAGGTCTTAATACGGCAATCTTTAAGTTTTCTTCGCATCGTGGAGGGTGTAAAGATGTTTAACTTATTTTTAATAATTTTAGTTTATTGTGTTCACTATGGTAGAGTTTCTTGCTTCGAACATGGATAGTCAAGTTCAAATGTTTATAGCTTTTAATATGATAGTCTTGGTTGTTAGAAAGTTTTCTTTGCATTGTGAAGGGTGTGAAGATGTAAAAAAAACAAATTAGTTCATTACGTTCAGTTTTAATAATTTTAATTTATGAAATTTTATTTTGAAATTTATTAAATAGAGTATTTTA
>APFE031578117.1:45999-121771 GCA_000404065.3 Pinus taeda
TAATAAGAGAATTTATTGCATGATTTTATTATCCTAGCACACTTTATTATGGAGTTGTTTTTATAATTATAATTAGTTTATTTTTTTTATTTGCAAAATCTTAATAAATATTGTGTCTTATGAATTAGTTATTTAAATCTATCTTAATATTTATGTAAGCATATAGAGATTTTTTTACTCTAAGATAAGAAAACTATATTTCAAGATTAACAATGTAAAATAAATAGTTCATGCATGACTTACTACTTGTAAGCATCGGTCATAATGACCATCTTCTCACGATAATGAGTAGTCCACCATAGCACTCATTAATCAAGAGATATTCATAGGGACAACAAAGTGCATATGAAACTATCAAAATGATTCTCATAGCTTCAATGACTATTTTTAATCCTCCATCCAATAAAAAGGACTTTATAGAAGTAAAACAATCATAAAATAATTTGATTAAGTGTGCTTAACTACAAAGCTATTCTAATGGTCAAGTCCACTTGGCTTGTTTTCCAATGTTTATAACTTGGGTTGTTGGGTGGATTGTTTGTTCTCCTCACCACCCAAGTTCAATTCCCAAAAGTGACTTGTTGGCCTATTGGTATAAGGCTAGAAGGATAAACATCATTTGAAATAGAGGTCCACTTAGTTGTGCTTCGAGATTCCTTGACCGTTTCGAAGTAACAAGTTATTAGCATATATAGCTTGCATGTTATTGGATATACCCTTGTGTTACCGTTGCATCCTATAGATTTGATTCTAAGCCTAGCCTTGATCACTCCAATGGGTTATTAATTCTCATGGTTAGAAAAAAAAATCCACTTAACTTGTTATCCCATGTGTAAAACATTAACAAATATTGTTCCTTATAAACCATTCATTTAAAACTCACTCAAATCTTTATTTAAAAGCATACTGGCAATTACACCACATGTTGCAAAGGAAACACCATAAGGTGGTAGCATAAGAAAGAGGTATGCACGCTCAAATCTATACCTCAAGTTGGTAATTGGTTTCCAAAACAACTTCATCAACTCCAATCACTTTAAGAACTTCGATCTAATTAGATTTTGATGATTTAATTATTTTAGACAACAAATAGTGCTTAAATACACATGCACATGTTCACTGTGGATAGGAGCAAAAGAATGAAAAGGATAAAGTTTCAACATCTTTACATATTTTGGATACTTTAAGGAATTCTACCTTGCAAAGTATGCCATATCTTGAAATATAAATTCTAATTTTCACAAGCTATTCCATGGACCAGCTACATTTAGCACATTACAATTTCTGTATACCTCGATGAAATAGTAACATCATAATATGTAGAAGCATTTTCGTTTGTATTTCGTGAAACAACAATATCTGAATCTTGTTTAGAGCTAGTAGGCTTTGTTGATGGTTGATCTCTAATGTTTGTAATTTCCTACATGGATTTTGAAATGGGCTAAACATGTGTGGTTTTTGGGGAACTACCTATAATATATGGAGCCACCGATATCTCTTAAAGGGAAGAAATTGACAGACTATAAGAAATGCATGTCATTGCATGCTTAAACTTGCTTCTCAGTCCAAACTTACATATACTATAGTAATTGTAATAGGTGCATGTTGGTTGCGTCTTAATATCAAAACAAACAAAAACACATAGTAAGCAACATGAATTGAAACAAAATTGTCAAGGAATTACATGACACTTCTCAAAATACTTCATTCATTTCCAAACTTGAGTTCTTTGAGATCAAATAAATAAAGAGTCTACAAATGTCCATAATCTTAAAAGACATTCAATATAGATACAAAATCAAAGAGTAAATAAAGAATTGTCAAAATATTAAAAACTGACAAGTCACAGGGAAAGTCCAATTGGACTAAGAACACAGGTAGATGATAATGAAAGTATTTCCTGAGGGTGGTGATATTTGCAAGAAAAACAAAATTTACAGTCCCCCATTTTTATGTAATGTGACATTCTAGTTAGCCAGGCCTTTCAAGGTGTCTCTCTCTCTTAGTAGGATTAGGCTAAAAGTTCCTTGGTTGTTGTCCCACTATTGGAGAATATTCCTATGCAAATGGGGTAATTGAACTTTCCACTCCACCCACAGATAAGCCATTTGTTTGTGTTGAAATATAGATGATGTTCATACGTCATAGTTATTGTTGACTTTGAGGAGATGTCAAGGGACTTGTAGGACTCTATTAAGCATCTGATAATACATTACAATATAACCATAATCATCAAACAAAAAACACAACTTGTTAGATAACTACTTAAAAGAAAAACTTACAGTCAACCCTCTACATTTTGTAGACAGTAGAAAGTTAAATGACTACTAGGAAATGCAAACCATTTAATATTATTTTAAATATTACTACCAACTAAAACTATCATCACTTAAGAGTAATATACCCATCCAATCAAACTTCAAACTAAGCTAGTTGCAATCCAAACATACAGAAACATCACATGCTTTCCAGTCCTCTTGCATACCTAATAGTTCTAAGAACTATTTGTAGCTTTCAACCTAATTTTAGGTAAATTTGACAAGAAAATATGCCATAAAAAACTATAAAACGTAGTATAACGCCATTTTTTTAGCTTTCCACTTTTCAACCAACTCTCTATAATCTATACATATATATGAATAATATAAAAGGATTGTCTTTATATAGTTTATGAAAATTTTTAGTGCAATTTATAAGAGGTTGGATAATCAAAAATATAGGTTAGCTCGTGAATCAGGTATTCTCTAGTCATGGGTTGCTTGCTTGAGTAGCTAAAGAGCCAAGGTAGTGAGGATTTTCATGGAGAATTGAGAGGTATTGAGGTTACTCCGCCCTCTAGTCATTGGGCACCAGTGAGATTTGTGCAATGTAAAGTTGGCCAGTTCATCTCACTCAAGAATGATGAAGGGGAAGAAGTTCCAGAGGGGATTGTTTTTCAAGTAGAAGGAATTTGGCATGATTGGAAGCTAGATAAGTGGGGCCTTTGTGTTTTGGAAATTAAAAATTTTAATGTTGAGAGATGGGAAATGTTACCACATGCATTGGATATCTCTGGAAACACCTTTGAGGAATTTGAGGCCTTAAATGGTAAAATGATAGTTACTTGGGGTGCACACAAAATTTTCTTAATGTCTTCAAAAGCACAAAATGAATCCAATAGTGATATACACATGTGAAATACTAAAATATATAGGAAAGTGTAGCGGCTAGAGTCATAAACAAAGATATGGTTCTAACAACAAGTTTTTGTGTTGATTTTGTAGTTTTTTGTAGGTTCAATGTCTCTAGACTTCTCTTCATTTGAAGAACCTCTTTTTCTCAACGTGTATCTTTATTTTTTTCTTTGGGTTAAGAACACATACTCAGATAAAGAAGGCCTATAATAGTTGTACTATTTGAATTTTCTACAATGTTTGGAGGTCTTATATTCTAGGCTCTTTGACAATAGCCTTTATGTTCCTGGTATTCTTAATTGATGATGATTTAGGATCTAATATTTTCAGTTAATTTATTTGTAGGTGATGCTAGAACCTTATATATGTTGCATGCTATATTTTTTTAAAGGTGTTTTAGTAGTAATATATCGATTGGTTCATAGAATAAATATTTAGATTTGGTTCTCATATTCATATTGCTTCTTCTCTCCTAGTTGATATGCTTATCAATTAGTTGATGCCCATATGGGTAGGGCATGTCCTCTTTCCAAGATAGAGCCTCCCCTCATTTTTTGAGTGACCTTTTTGGATCCTTTTTTACGAGGTCATTTAAATTTTGGAGGGTACCCTGGGTCGCTAGCACTACTATGAGTGAAATTGTAAGGAGATGGATTTTGATGATAAAAAAAATTGTGAATGATACAAAACTTCCAAAATAAACCTAGGGTTGTGTTAAATTAAGCTCAAAAAAATTTACTTCCAAAATAAAATCTTTTCAAGGCGGTGGTTATGGCATTAATTCTTTGCAATCAATGATATTTTATTTTTAAATGGTAGTGTTTGGGTTCCATAGAGTTTCTTAGTTTTAAAAAATGCAATAAAAAGTCATGATCATCAAAACATGCTCTGATACTTGTGTAACAGAGACATATTACTAAAAACATGGAACAACTTTCAAATGAAAAAACTAAACACAAATATGGAGGATAAAGCATATTAAATATTCCATTCACTTGCTACTCCCTACACAAATACCAAGAATACAAACTTGCCCACATAAAGGGAATCCTTGCCTCAAACCATCCTCATAATGTGAGAATATGCTTACATTGTTTCATATTTTTAATGCTTCATTTATAGCTATAATACAAGGATTGTTACAATTAGCCATGTTTAAAAATTCTACAGTAACCAACGTGAAGAGATATTTTTCTAGTAATTGTTCTTGATTTCCAATTTGAGTCTTCTACATGTTCTAACCATCTTTCTCTCCAATTAGACTAAGCACCCAAGTAGATGACTATGAAACTCTTTCCTAAGGGTGGTGATATCTACAAGCACAACGTTACCTTTTAACCAATAAGAATAAAGTTATGTTTGAGACCCAATTTTGGCATACAGGGATACCTTCGTGACCATAATTGAGGCCACTCCCCCGTGCTTTTTTTTTTAATTCAGGAATCTGCTTCAAAGCGCACTCACAAATGACATCACTATTGAGTACAAAGAACGGATCATAAGACCCATCATCCAGCTTGTCCTTGGGAAGGGCCAAAGGCTCAACTATGCCCATTAATTTAGTTTCCTATGAGCTTCAACTCCAATCACTTTTAGAGATTTGATCCACACAAAATATTCTTCAATTACTTTTTATTATACACTATAATTTCATAAAGGAAATCAAAATACAGGGATCAAAACCCAGTAGCTCCATAACTGATACAAAATCATAGGCTTATTAAAGAATTCGACAAGGGGTTTTGGAACACTGATATTGAGGGGATGTAATGGGTCTTGAACCCACCAACCAAAATGAGTGTCTTCATTGTCTATTCAGTAGATCTATGTATGAAACCACCTGAAATTAGTGCATATCAAAGACATCAAAAAAATAATATTATACAAAATATTTCAAAACCCTTTGATTGGATACACGTAAAAAATAGGATGAAATGAAGTGGGAATTGAAGAAGAACAACCAAACCCATAACATCATGAAATCTAAAGACAATCACAAGAGGCTAATCTATGATTTAGCAATCATCACAGCTCTATTGTTTCCTCCTAGAAAATCCTGTAAATTTACAAGAATTAGCGGGAATTTGAATAAGAATTTAAAAAATAAACACGAAACAAACACTAATTAATTCAAGTTATAGTTTCAAAAGTGTAATGGTGAAGTTTTTCATTCCAAAAACGTGTGCAACATGTATACCTTGTGATGCCAATACTTGAAAAATAAAATGTTTCTTCGGATAAATAGTAAAGGCTACACAGTCACAAAATCCAAGTCGTATGAGTATATGTTGTTGTATATTTTTCCTACAAACACTATACTTGATTTATCTCACAATAATCTTACTGGGAAAATCCCCACAAGCATAGGTAGTATGAGTCATCTAAAATTGTTGAATTTATCTTGGAATCAATTGGAAGGGAGAATACCTACAACTCTTAGTGAAATACCTTCTTTGGAGCTGCTAGATTTGGCACATAATAATTTGAGTGGGCCAAATCCTATGGAGCTTTCTAAAATACATGAGTCAAGTGTTCTATATGTTTCATGAAACATCCTATGTGGGAAAATCTCTATGGGAACACAATTTCCCTATGGGAACAAAATTCCATACTTTCAATATAACTTATTTTTCAAAATAAAATGTGCTTATGGGGTTGTTCATTATATTCATGTAATAAATGTAATAACCTTGGCGAAAATTCAATGTAAAAAATATAAAAGGCCACGGTCGATAGGAAAAATATTCCAAGATGAATGGTGGGAGAAACATCCTCGTGAGTGTTGATATGGTTTATTATGGCTAAGGGAATTATCAAAGTAAATGGCTAATGATTTGGAAAGGCATGCGGCATTTATTTATGAAAATAATGGAAATTAGGAAAAAAGGAGGTGAAAGGTCACATGTTGCATGTGAGGAGTAAAATGAAGGAAAACAATGGAAAATGAAGAAAATAGAGGTGTCATTCATAAAAAGGCTTATGAGGATCAGTTGGTGATCTTTTGATAGGTTTTGGAGGAGCTCTCTTCTATGCTCTCTCTCTCACACTCTTGGATACTTAGAGTTTTCTTGGAGCGCTCTTGGAGGGTGTGGCACACTTGGATTTTTGGAGAAAGAAGGAAAAGAAAGAGCAAGAAAGCATAAGAGGGCATCGAGATTAGCAGTTGCAACATTTTTGCTTGTAGGCACTGAGTTGCATGTATGTTTCCTTTACTAGTTTGGGCATGCATGGCATATGCATGTGGAATTTTTTTTTTGATCTATCATTGGCATGGGGGATGGCTAGGATTGTTAGTGGATTTCCTAGCATTTTCATTCCTTGGATAGCCATGGTGATTGTGATTTTACTTTCATTGTTTGTTTTTGGTTGGTTCTCATGTTTCCTTAGCTTGGGTTGAGTTACTAGTCCTGGAAGCCCTAGTTGGACAAACACCCTAGAATACCTGTAACAACTTGGGCTGATTTCCTGATCTTGGAAGCCTTGGTTGGAAAAAGGCTCTAGAAGCCCTTGGTGGGTTAAGTTACTAGTCGTGGAAGCCCTGGTTGTACAAATCCTCTGGAAGCCCTATACAAGTTGTGAGTTGAGTTACTAGTCATGGAAGCCTTGGTTGGATAAACACTCAAGAAGCCCTGGAAGGCTTGGATGGAGACCAATACGATGATGGTTTTGTGATGTCCAACAGTGAGGTGGATGGCCTCTAGAAGCCTTGGATGAGTTTTGATCAATGAGATCCCACATTCATTCTTGCAATGTGGCAGGGGGGTGAATGGATGAAAAGAGATTTGGCTCAGCCATTCTATGACCAGGTGGAATGTGGAAATCTCATCCGAGGTTTGGATTTTGCATCATTAATGAAAGGTTATTTCTCCTGGTATTTATATGAGTATTATGATGGATTGTATGTGATGTATATGGTTGTGATTTCATTGATATTTTTGTCCCTATTATGTTGGTTATGTATATGTTTTAGAACAACAACTATGAATGGATCTCACCATATGTTTACTTATAAATGAATGAAAAAATGTATCTATGAGCTAATGGATGGAATGAAAGTTAAAGTGATAAGGAAACAATGCTTCATCGTGAATCTCAGGTAAATATGAGACCCCCTATGCTCAGATTTGTTATTTACACCTATAGGTTTCATATTTATTAAGTGTTTGACAAAATTTATGTCATGGTTAGGCTTGTTTAAGTCAATCCCTCAATCAAGTTTTGTGTTAGAGCCTTTGCCTTGTTTTCATTTATTGTCTTGGAAAGTATCATCAAGTTCTAGGCATTGGTTTGGAGAGGAGCCTTAAAACGTGGCTTAAATCGCATATTCTCTAGCACAGAATTGGATAAAAAAAGACTACAGTCTCTCCCTTGCAAGCATTGTAGGAGCTATTATAGGGTTCAAGTAGCATGCATGCCTTGTCATGGGAGCGACTTTGGGTTTAGTTCATTGAAATGATAGGTTAACTTAGGGGTTAGGCACCTATAGTGGTGGATTAACTCCTGACGTCTTGAAGCACTTAAGGGAGGCCTATAAGGTCTTGTTTTGTCGACCCCATTTCCTTAAGGTTACCTAGGAGGTTGAGCCTTATCATAGTGGCCTCTCGTCGCATGTTTACCCCGGCTAGCTGGTCGCTTGGGTAGACGTGGGAGGAGGGTGATATAGAGTGCTATCAAAGTAGGTTGCAATCTCTTTGGGTCATATCTGATACCACAAAGTGGTATCAGAGTGTGGTTTCACTCTCCTTGGGTTGTGTGTTGATCATGCTTTCATGTTGGTTGCATATGTGTTCCTTATGCATGTAGTCCATGTCCTTGTTTCATTTT
The DNA here is from genome assembly GCA_000404065.3 of Pinus taeda. Taxonomy (NCBI): domain Eukaryota; kingdom Viridiplantae; phylum Streptophyta; class Pinopsida; order Pinales; family Pinaceae; genus Pinus; species Pinus taeda. Next base: position 53,997 of record APFE031578117.1, read on the forward strand.
CATGGTGGAAATCATGGTTGTAGTGATGTTGTCATGTGAAGGTTGAAGGTGTTGTCGTGGAGTATGTCTTCATGTGTGTATGGTTAATTATGTATTGTTATGCATGTCAGTGTTCACATGTTATCGCGCGTGAGGTGGTTGTTGTTTTCATGCATGACGTGATGGTTTGTGTAGTTTAAATGGCCATGAATTGATGACTAGACCTTATCTAGAATGGTGCATATATGGTTTTTCACTCATGTGTTATATGTCTGTATGTAGTTGTTATGCATGTATAGCCTTGGTTATAGTTATGAATCAATAGTAGGTCAAAAATTCCTTATGAAGTCATTTTATGAAAATTAGGTCATCATGGTGCTATTGGTTGTTATGATGCTAATGTGTTGGTTGAGATAGAACAAGAGATGAATATCATTAAAGTGAAGTTGCAGCATTGGACCTCGAGGCCAGAGCAAATCATCATACAAGTATTGTATGTTTGGCATGCAGGTATGTAAGTTAAGGATTGTCATATGCATCTTATATACATTAGGTTTATGTACATGTTTGTGATGTTATGGCTACATACACAATAGATGATAGTTGATTAGTATAGTCACATGCACATGTATCATGAGTGATAGTAACATGTGGTTGTATGCATTGCTATTTTTGTTTTATGTTAGATAACTTGATGATAATGTTATATGTTGTTGATGAGAATGTTATATGTTAACTAATTGTTGTTATACGTCAGTTAACTTGATGATTAGGGTTATAACATTAATATCTTGATGTTATATGTATCATGCTAAATTAGATTGGACTATGAAGATGGTTATGGTTACGATATTCCGGTATGAGATGACATATTTGTGATGACTTTGCACACATGGTTGTTATACATGAATGATAAATTCTTATGAGTCTATGATGTGAACATGTTAGTTAGTTATTGTTATGGATACCATGATCTTATTTATTCTTGAGTTGATGTGTTGAAGTTATATCATGCTAACTAGATTGATTGTGTAGACAAGATAGCCTCCCTTGAGATACATTAAGGTGTGATTTTTCTTATGTCATATACTTGGTTCTTGACTATTTGATTATGTTGTCTATTGGGTGTTTGAATGTTTACTGTCTATTACGTCATCTAGTTGATCTATTTAACGTGGTATGTTTGCAAGTTGGTTGAATGTTTGATTAATTTCATATTAATATGAGTATGCATTCCAATAACTTTGTTTTAAGGTGATTGTACTAACACAAATGTGTTGAGAAATTTGATATGTACTTGAATGGTGTTGACAATTGTAGCATTATGTCTAATGACTATGAGTTTACCATGGAATTTTAAATGAATGTTAGTCTTGGTAAAGGTTGATTTCAAATTGATAGATATGATTGTCTTGATACTTTGAACATCTGGTTGACATGTGCGAAATGTTGCAGGAAACATGCTTGGTATTAGCATGACAAGGTAATAGTTGGTGTGTTTATATAGCTAACATTTGGGTGATGTGACAATATATAGTAAGCCTCGACTGCAACAAGGTAAAAAGGTAAAGGAAAGGAATTGGGAAAGAATTCCTTTGGCTACCTTTGGAAACCCTAATTCCAAAATAATGAGTACTTTGCACAGACGAAGTTTTCTTAACCTTGATTTCGTCTGACATTATGTGGGTATGTGTTAGTCTCTAATTACAGGTGGGTTTTTCAAGGGAATTGGAGTCCCTTGAAAGATGGTGTGGATGTGTTCAGTTGCAAGAAAAGTGCTTGGAATAGCAAAGTAAGGTAACTAGTGTATTGTTATGTTTAATTATGCACTAACAATTATGTGTTTATGGAAGTATGATGCAAGAGATTGCATGGCAAAGAGATTGCCATGAAATCTTGAAGAAGGATCGGGTTGAGATTTCCTTTGGAAGCACTTGGAACCATGGGGATTGAGTCATGGTGTCTGTTAAGAGTCTTGTGCTTTTAGTCTTTTGTGATTTTCTTGCACTTGATTTATAGTTTTGTTATATATAGTGTGTGATCTTTCCCCTTTGTTTGCAGAGTCGTGTTGTTATTGGTTTTCATGGTTTTCTTCTTGTTTGTTTGTTATTCTTGCATTTTAAGTTTTAAGTCTTGGGAATTGGTTAAGAAAGAGGAAAGTTAATGGAGCTCAGGGAGAGCTATGTGGTAGCCAAAAGGTAATGTAAGATTCAGATGAAGCTTGATGCATGAGTAAGCAAAATGGAAGGTAAGACTATGACAGTTGGTAGTAATGGTTGGGTCCATTGTGGTAAATGGACAGTGGTAGTACAAACATGAGAAGGGTAAGCAGAAAAGGTAAATTAAATGGACCTAAGGTGTCAAATAGTTTGACCATGTCGGGAACGATGAATCTCAATGTTGTGCATGTTGTGCACAAATAAGGAAGTTCTCTTAACCTAGACCTTATGTTATTTGGTAATTATGTTATGATCATGATTATGGTAATGTGTATATATGTATACATGTATGTATGTATGTTGTTGTCAGACAGGATGATGATTTTTTATGCTAATGATTATATATGTGTGTATGTATGTATCTATGTCACTGTCTCATAGGGTTATTAGGGATCGTTCATGTGGAGGAATGATTTCTTATGCAGGTGAATGGCATGAAAAGATTATTGGTTTGTGAAGAATCAAGTGGGAAGAGTAGCCTGACACATCTACGAGGTCAGTATCATGTGGTTATGAGTTGATATTATGTGATTATATTATGTCTATGTTATGGACATGTTTTACAAAGGGATGCATCAATAAAATCAAAGTCGTGTAGTCCATGACATGCTAGGATAAGCATGGATGGCAGAGAGACACTAGAAGCAAGGTTACGTAGTAGAGACAATGTGGTTTGGATGTGTGGTACTATTGTTGTTCATATGTTGTATATTTTGTACATGTTTCATATGTGATGTTGTGGGCATGCGATGTTGTGTATATATAGTGTGTGTACATGTTTTTTTATGAAATGTTATGTATATGGTGGTACATATAGTGTTTTGTGAATGTTTCATATGTAGTACGGGGTATAGACGGTGCTATGTACATGATATATATGCGATGTTGTATGCATATGGTGTTGTGCACATGTTGGATATGTAGTGTTGTGTATGGTGCTATGTACATGTTGTATATGCATTCCTATGTACATATGGCATTGTGTGCATGTTGTACATATGGTGTTGTGTGCATGATTGTGCAAGTGGTTTTGTGAGCATATGGTGTCTTGTACATGTGTTACAAGTGGCGTTGGGTCCAAGTGGTGTTGTGTACATGTCGTGAATGTGGCACTATGTACATGTGGTGTTGTGTACATGTCGTGAATGTGGCACTATGTACATGTGGTGTTGTGTATATGTCGTTCATGTGGTACTGTGTACAACTGGTACAATGTACATGTGGCACTATGTACACATTGTGCAGGTGATGTCGTGTACATGTGATGTTGAGCATACGTTGTGCAAGTGGTGCTTTGTATAAGTGGTACTATGTATGTATTGTACATTTTGTACAGGTGTAAATGTGGTATTGTGTGTGTGTCACACATGTTTTGTTGTGGACATGTGGTACTATGTATGTGTATTGTGTAGTTGTGGTATCATGACATGTGTACTCATTGTGTTTTACTCTGTGTAGTACATGTATTTTATTGTGTTGTATGCCAGGTGTAGGTACATGTATTGTGTGGCATTGTACATAAGGTATAGACATATGCATTTTGTTGTATATCGGGTGTATGTGTATGCATTTGTAGTGTTGTACACCAGGTGTAGGCATATGTATTGTGTTGTGTTGTACAATGGGTGTAGGTGTATGTGTTGTATGTCAGGTGTAGATGCATGTATTGGATGGTGTGGTATGTCATGTGTGGTTGTATGTGTGGGATGTACACTATGTGTGTGTTTGCACGGTTCAGGAAAAGGAACTAGGTGTTTATCGGGTGCGACAACCAATCCGAAGTACGTACGAAATAAGGACAAAGGTGTAAGCCAAGGATTGACTAAAGGAAAAGTATCAATAATTTATTCCAATTTTATTATGCATGTGAATTATGATTTTGATCTATTATGATTACATGTGATTTATGATTCTGGTTTATGATGGTTACGTGTGATTTATGATTTTGATCTATGATGGTTTTGTTTCGAGCTAATATAATGTGATATGCTATACATGATGAATTGCTCAAAGATGTTAATTTGACTTTTTGTGATCGGAAGCGAACAAAATTACAAATGTACCTTATTGATGAGCTACCAATGGGGTAGGATTTGAAGTTATTTCAATTTATTTTGAATCTAATGGAAATTATGTGCTTGGTATAGGAATGCATGAATGTGCCTAGTTGGGTGGTTGAAATGGATTGCAATAATTGGCAGTAGCAGCAAAATGAATTGGAACATGCAGTAGTATGCTGGTAAAGTACTTCAGGAGCAGGGACCTTATGGGACACTAGTACCCAATTGTGACCATTGATTTCCATGAGCATGCTATGACCTGTGTGATGGTTTTAAGGCAGGGATATCACTTGGTTTTTGTATCTTCCAATGTGAGGAAGCCTTGCCAAGGGATGGACTACCCGATATGGGGGTGCGAGCGGAACTTGGAAAGTGAGTGACTATACAAAAGGAGTTGGCTGGATTTCTCAAGGGATTGTGTAGTAGAGAAGGGAACACTAGGAATGGATTTGTTTTAGTCATATACATTGTCATATGGAATCAAATACACATTAGGAGTGAACCCTAGAAGAATGAGATAGTAATGGTTCACTGAGAGGAAAAGTGGTGCAGGATTATAATGTTGGACATTATATGCATATTTAACTTTGCAGTGGATTCTGAACTTCCTGGGAAGGAGGTGAATCCTGGTATTACTTTGAGAATGGAGGTGTGAGCCTCTGGATTCCCTTGTTGTAGATGCGGGCATCCTCTCCTTTTATTTGTTAGTTGACCAAATGGGCATATGTGTATATTATTTTAAATATTGTATCGAGCTGGACTTATAAAGCTCCATAGACAGTATGATTATTTTCTAGTTGAAGAAAATGTGTAAGTGTATATGTAGTTATTGTAAATATTGTAATGAGTTGTGTTATAATGCTTTGGTAAATAGTATGTTTGTCATGTTTTAGCAAGTGGTCATTGTAAATACTACAACGATCTATGTTGTAAAGCTCCATGGGAAGTATGTTTTGTTTTCAACAATATTGTTGGTTATAAGTGTCATTGAACACCAAGAATGGCGTCCCCCAGGGGGGGGGGGGGTTGTAATAACCTTGGTGAAAATTCCATGTAAAAAATATATAAGGTCACGATCGATGGGACAAATATTCCAAGCTGAATCATGGGAGAAATGTCTTAGTGGGTGTTGATTTGATTTATTATGGTTAAGGGAACTGGAAAAGGAAATGGCTAAGGTTTTGGAAAGGCATAAGGCATTAATTGGCATTTATTAATGAAAATAATGGAAATTAGGAGAAAAGGAGGTGAAAGGTCACAGGTAGCATGTGAGGAAGAAAATCAAGAAAAATAATAAAAAATGAAGAAAATAGAAACCCCATTCTTAAAAAGGCTTCTGAGGATTAGTTGGTGAGATTTTGACAGGTTTTGGTGGAGCTCTCTTCTATTCTATCTCTCTCATACTTATATTTTTCTTGGATCACTCTTAGAGGGTGTGGCATACTTGGATTTTTGGAGCAAGAAGGCAAAGGAAGAGAAGGAAAGCGCAAGAGGGCATCGGGATCAACAACTACAACAATTTTCCTTGCAGGTACCGCGTTGCATATATGTTTCCTTCACTAGTTTTGGCATGCATGGCATATGCATGTGGATTTTTTGTTGTGATCTATCATTGGTATGGAGGATGGTTGAGATTGACAGTGGATTTCCTAGCCTTGCCATTTTCTAGATAGCCATGGTGGTTGTAGGTTTACTTTCATTATTTGTTTTTGATTGGTTCTCATGTTTCCTTAGCTTAGGTTGAGTTACTAGTCCTAGAAGCCTTGGTTGTAAAAACACTCTGGAAGTCCTTGGTGGGTTGAGTTACTAGTCCTGGAAGTTGTGGTTGGAAAAACGCTTTGGAAGCCCTAGAAGGCTTGGATGGAGACGAATCTGATGATTTTTTTGTGATGTCCAATTGTGAGGTGGAATCACTATGTGATAGGTTGAGGTGGATGGCCTTTGGAAGACCTGGATGATTTTTGATTGATGTGTTCTATGAGATCCCACATTCATGCTTGGAATATAACATGGGGGTGAATGGTTGAAGAGAGATTTGGCTTAGCCATTCTACAGTTGGGTGAAACGTGGAAGTCCCATCTTGGGTTTAGATTTTGCATCATTAATGAAAGGTTGTTTCTCCTGTATTTCTATGATTATTACAATGGATTATATGTGGTGTATATGGCTGTGATTTGATTGATATTTCTGTCCCTATTATGTTGGTTATGTATATATTTTATGACATAAGCTATGTATGGATCTTATCATGTATTTACTTGTAAATGAATGAACAATATATCTATGACCTAATGGATGGAATGGTTGTTAAAGTGATCAGAAAACAATGCTTCATGGAGAATATCAGATAATTATGAGTCCCTTATGCTCAGATGTGTTATTTACACATGTAGGTTGCATATTTATTGAGTGTTTGAAAAAATGTCTGTCATGGTTAGGCCAAGCCCTTGATCAAGTTTTTTGTTAGAGGATTTTCCTTCGTGTCATTTATTGTCTTCGAAAGAAACATCAAGTTCTAGGCATTGGTTTGGAGACTATCCCTAAAAATGTGGCTTAAATATCGTAGTCTCTAGCACCGAACTAGTTGAAAAAGACTGTAGCCTCTCCCTTGTAGGCATTGTGGGAGTGAATATAGGGTTCCAATCATAGGCATGCCTTGTCATGGGAAAGACTTTGGGTTCAGTTCATTGAAATTCTAGTTTAACTCAAGCATTAGGCACCTAGAGTGGTGGATTAGCTCCTCCGGGTCTTGAAGTACCTTGGGGAGGTCTGTAAGGTCTTGTTTTGTCAACTCTATTTCCTTACTGTTATGTTGTAGTGACCACCCTCCAAAATTTTTCCTTAGCTTTGTTTTAGAGCCTACCTACCAACCTGTCACAGCAGCATGTCTTTCCTTGTCAAGTACAAAAGCTTCCATGTTTCTCTTGCAGAATGATAGCCTTTCCATCAAAGCTTGTTGCATCCCCCTCATAGGATTTCTTTGGACTTAGTCTAGTTGTGTGTTGAACATATCCCTCAATAAATTGTGCAATTATTGAGGGGAACCATCCTTCCCTCCAAAAATTGCGCAATTCTATCTGGTAGCCTACTGGGCTCTAGAATTGCACAAATATGCCTGTCACTGTTCACTGGAAAAATTGCACAATTCCTCCCAACATGACTACTCAACCCAAAAATTGTGCAATTATGGGTAGTAGCCAGTTGCTCTACCTAGAAATTACGCAATCCCTCTAGGCAGCGAGCCCAAATCCCTCCCAAAAATGCACATTTTTTCCCCTCAACTAAGTAGACTGATGCATGTGCCTTCAGGTTGACCGGTTCCCTCTAGGACTGAGCAAAACATATTTGCATGCATGGAATGCTTCTCCCAAGGAAATATACAAAGGCATCCCTTGTTTTAGGGATCTATTTTTAGCAACTGGAGGATAGATGCAAGGATCATTTCAAAAACCTCCCACCAAGTGTCGCTCTACCTAGATTTGTGGCATGCACGTCACATATTAGATTTTATCAAAACTCATGAATCAGACACTACAAAGCTCTTTCCTCACATCGACCTTGCAGTTATGACATCCCACATTACATCTAGGAGTCGTTCGCACATTCAACCCAGTTGTCTTGCGATAAGGCCACTATTCATGACTTGTGTTCAGTTTCTGTCGATTTTAGTGTGTCGCATTATGTGAGTGTTCTCTTCTTCATCTCAGTGAGAACTTACTATCATTTGCATGCATACTAGCTTGTACTAGCACTGTTTCAGTTTTCATTAACATCTCACAGTTGTCGCATGCATGAAAATGTTTTTGCATGCACAGTCGTCGTTGCGACAACTCGCTTCACAAACATGCATGCTTTTCCAATTTCTTGAATCCTGCACTTGTTGTTTCAAGGTATGATCATTCACTCTTGTTTGCACTCATCTCATCAAGAATTCATACTTCTCGTGTTTTCAGCCACCGTCGGCTGGACTAGGCTACCTTGGCCCAGATTGTGCCTTGCCTGGCTAAGACTGTACATTTTCGAAAGCAAAGGCTCTACCTTCCCTCCAAAAGTTGTGAAAATACAGCCAGGAACTGACCTATAGGCTTTCATTGCAGAATTCTTGGAGGTAATGTCCAGTTGGCCCCAGAAACTACGCAATGCAGTTTGTTGGTTGCATGTCACTGTTGACTGAAATTGTGCATTGTGCAGTTTTAGTCCTCAATAGGCTAGGCTATATTGTGCAATGCAAATTTCTAGTAGTCAATTAGCCTCCTGACATCCCTAACTGTGCCTTGCATAGTTTTGGCAGTCAGTCTCTCGACCTCCCGACAGAAATTGCGCAACCTTCGTGATCAGTCACACAAGTATGTTACAAGTCAGTTATCAAGTTTTTTTTGGTTTTCTACTGACAAATTTCTTTCCATGAGTGTTGGCATGCCTCTAGGTATCACAAGTGTTCATCTACCTCTCAAAAGCACAGGTACAATGGTTTCAAGGAGATCAGAGTCAAAGACCCGTTCAAAGCACACTTGGGGATGCAATCGATCAAGTGTCTACGAAATTGCCTACCCACAAAGACATCAATTTGTTTGTAGACAAGGACATGAAGATATGATGACAACATCATCACAGCAAGCAGCACCATCAACAATAGTTGAGGCATCATACCGGATGCAATGAACGCAAGAGGAAGGTTGTTGAAAACACAGAGTTGGAACAAAGTTGCAAGCTCAAGCAGATCCACTTGTGATGAAAGAAACTTTGGAGACTTAGACTATGAGGTGACGACATGACATAAAGATTGCGAGGTAGTGAACAAAATAGAGAAGGAGTTGCATGTGTTGAAGAAAAAACTCAAGGAAGAACAAGAGCTGCATAAATGAGAGAATGAGTTCCAACAGGAACAAGTACAATAGGGGGTGTAGCATGCACTCACGTATGAAACTACGGTTGTACAAGTTATAGATCCATCCCAGCAGGTAGCACATAGTAGACAAGGTGAGTAGTGTTGTTGATCACATGCAATGGAATGTAGCAACATGCATGTCATTGTGCGCATGCATGCGATCCCACCCATTCAACACACTCAACAACGTGATGATAAGAAGCAAGTCTGGTTGGAGCTGAACATGTACTCCGACAAGTTAATGTGCAAGACCACCAGCACATGCTTGGAGAGAAGCATAGAAACTATGCATCAACATGTTGCCAGTATGGTTGCACTAGGATGACCATGCACATGCTATCAAATGGGTTGGAAAGAGGAGACATATTAGTACACCCGGATGCAACGAAGGCAATAGTTCTCTTCAACAATATGTCACCATTGAGCGCACGGACAACATCACGAATAACCAAGCTTAGCATTAGCTCACCACCTTCGACCATCACAACCATGTCAAAGAGTTGGTCTCACCACAATGGTATGAGTGTCAATGATGTCTTGCATGGCTTGCTCAAGCCATTTTGTCTCACATGGGCACATGTGCATTGTAATGTAACATCTTGTTAATTGGAAGTTCAAGTGTCGATAGTTGGATGTAATAGTCATAGAGTAGATGAAGAGTCATGAGGGTAGATGAAATGTCACAAAGGGGAATGTCAAGGGCGACCCCACCTTTTGCTATAAATAGTCCCTCATAACACTTTGTAGAGGCTTTTGGTTAGCCAAGCTTCGATAAGAGTATCTTAGAGAAAGCTTGGAAAATATTGTAATGCGCCTTGGATTCTCCACTGCGTAGAGCTAGTATATCCCTTCAGAGGAGCAAGCAGATGTGGTTGTAACGTTCCACTATCGTAACTATTGGTTGGACATGGATGTATCATATGACTAGAACTTACACTTCTTAATATAATAGAGCCAACACATTTCATGCATATGTTGTATTGTATTCCAATGATCTTGTTTACTATTAATGACATATGTATTGTTTTTCTTACACATGCATGTATGGACTATTCTATATAAGTATGTATGAAACTTTCTGAAATGAGTTGTTGGTTTAACCATCACTTTGGATTGCTTGCTAACTTGCTTTCTAGCTTGTGATGCATCTTCACTCGTGTGTTCCCTTCCAAGCCGCATACTATTACGGGTTTCCAAGGGGTGCATTCATCCCACTCTCCATGTGTTAGAACCTCTCATGCACCTTCCTTGAATTACTACAATTTTCACACCCTTGCTACTAACAGGGACATCTTACTTTCTTCTGTGCGAAACCGTGGTCAAGGAATTATCATACGACCCACTGTTGGAACTCCTACACCAATCGGTCTGAGGTCTAATTGGGACTTCTTACTGGGGAGATCCCCTGACATGTTGGTGGGTCCAACAATGTCAACATTTCTGGCACTAGAAGTAGGGCTAGATGACAAGTTGAGTCCTCATCATCTGCTTTGAATCTTCGCACATCTATCATGGAGTTTTTTATAGTTCGCCCTCCGAAATGTCTATCTAACAGACATATCTTCCACATCGAGAGGGATTTCTAAAATCACTTGTCACAAATCACGTATGATGGTGAAGGAAAAGTGGATTGGCCTAAGAACTTAGATGACTTCCATGCACTCATGGAGGGCGTGGAAGATTTTAATGAAACAAAGGTATGTTAACTACTCATGCACACACTTCATGGCCACCCATCACAATGATGTGGCATACTACCTCATAACTCTGTGCACTCATTCAAGTAGTTCAATGATCTAATCAAATATATTTTCCATCATTTTGATCCTCAAGTACTTGATAAAAAATGTTAAAACAATGTAAGGCCTCACATGAATCACCTATGGAGTTTTTAGAGTGCTTTTGTTTGAAGCCCAAAAAATTAAGATGAAATTTCAGTATCTCATGGACAGATTTGAATATTGCCTTATTCAATCTGGAAATCCCAAGAGGAAGTTCAAGCTCAAACCCCATTCAACATAATTCGGTGATGGAGCTACACACTCACAGATGGACATGGTCAATGTCACAAGTGACTGCCTGCCATCCCCTCATCAAACAACTCCACCATCGCAGAGTGATGTGGGAGAGCGTGAACACACATCTATTCAACTATCACATCCTCTCGACATTGCTCCTTCATATTTCGTGCAATCTTGGTTGGGAATCCCATGGGTTATCACATGTATTCTGTACCTCAACCTCCGTCCTTGTATTATAATCATCCTTTGGATTGCATTATCTTGTGTTCTTTCATTCTAGACTCTACACCTATTTTGAACGAGGATTAATCTATCGATGGAGTTGGTGTTGTAAAACCAACATGCATTGTATTTCACAAAGAGTATGACTGGGAACTTTAACATCCACCCGTAGCAAAGGACCATGCCTATCTACCTGTACCTCCTTTATTTTTTCATGACCTCCTTGGTGATCCTACCATCCCAGATTTTTCATGTGTATCTCCATCCATAGCTGCACCCATTTTTTATCATTCACAGGACAAACCAGATGTTAGTCCCTCATCTCACAACGGAGAGGACCAATCATTCTTTGAACATCCACTTGATTTTTCATCTATCCTTTCCAGAAATGCAGAGGATGAACATTCTTACTTTCCATCTACCCCTGTGTTCAATTCATCAAATCATGAAGATGTTGACCAGCATCCTAAGTTTTCTGATCTTTGTTTTCGTGATCTCTTTACCTCATCATCCGATCATGATGTTGATTCACTTGTTGTTAATCCGTCTAATCCACTCGTCTATAATGATCCATCCGTCAACAAAGTTGCAACCCCGCAGACTGTCAAGGAACTTTAGCCTGAATTGATGGCTATGTCAGGCCCTTGCTGTCTTGAGGTTGGTTTCACTTCTGATTAGGAAATTTTTCAACAATGCAAGGCTCCTCATTGCTCATTTGTATGCATTGAAGATAAATCTAACACTCAAATTTCACTTCCTCCACTCGAACTACACGATCCCATCACTCGTGCATTGAAGGAATCTTAATTAGCAAGCTTAGTTGTGCAATGTAAGTGGTTTACCTTCCTCATGTATGCTTGCATGTCACAGTCAAGAGTGTCCGTGGGCTTAAAATATACACGTAGTGTCACACAACATCATGGTATTTCCACGGACTGCATGTCATGCTCTTTCACTCATTTTTGTTCCATGGATGCTTGTAAGCTTAGAGTGTGTCTGTCTTCATTGTTATATCTTTCATGTATGCTGGTTCACACATCTGTGTTGTTCAGGAACCATTCCTTCACCAGCATGGGTCAACCAATGTGCCAGTGGATGCATTGGAAGTATCACTTCACGTGATCAGGCCCATGCGATGTTAGGTTAGGAATAGGAGTAGTGTTTGCTTTTTGATTTCTTTGATTGCATGCATGTTTTCTTCTTTCCTTGTGTGTTTGTTTTCTTACTTGTTTTCTTTCTTACTTTCTTTTATTTCACATTTGCTTCTGCTCCTTGCTTTGCCTTTGGTTTTTTTGCTTGTTATTGTCCGTAGGTTAGTTTCGCATGGACCGTGTGCAACTCTTGAAGCAAGTTGGGTAAAGTACAAGTGGACTTGTACAACTATCAACATTTGGTTATCTGTTGTCCGCTCTCTTATGTAAGAACTTGTTGTCTTTAGTCCATGATAAATTAATGGAAAATATGTATTGTTCGAAGCCCTGGTGAAAACACAATGCTTGCATGCTAACTAGTATCACCTACTCTATTCAGTTGTTTTTGGGTTAATCCTTGTCAGCTCAGTCAAGTATAGTAAGGTGAGGGGGGAACATCAACAAGTATGTCAGAGGTATATATAAACTAATTCTCTGAAGGAAAAACCTCTTATGCACTTCATAAGTTGGGATCCCTCTTATGCCTCTGAAATGAATAAGTGTTATGCATAGTTACAATTTTTGTTTTTTTAAGTAAAAGAAAAGTTTGAAAAAATGAAAAATTAATAAGGCGAAAGAAGAGGAAGGCTTCCTTCATAGAGAGGTGATGTAAGTAACTTCGTTAGGGTACTGACTAGGCTCACTGGTAGCAAAGCGATGCTTGTGTTCCTACGTGACTCTGCCAAGGTATTGTTCAGGCTTGTTGGTAGCGAAGCAACACCAGAGGCGAAACTAAGACTCTAATGACTATACTGCTTGTGCACCAATATACCCCTCAACCCCAATCAAAACAACTGTGTTGACTTGGATTGGAATGTGTGTCAATAGACCAAGATCTTGGAATATGCTACATCTTACAATCAAGCAAGTGTGAAAACCAAGACAAAATGAGAACTAAACAATACTTCTTGAGGTGTTAGACTTGGTTTTCATGAAGAAGGTCCATTCAGAGAGCTAGAGTTCTACCAGTGTGTCACTAAGTGTTGTAGAAGCTACAACCACCCTCCAAAATCTTCCCTTAGCTTCGTTTTGGAGCCTCCTTACAAACCTTTCACAGCAACATGTCTTGCCTTGTCAAGTACACAAGCTTCAGTGATTTTCTTGCAGAATGACAGCCTGTCCATCAAAGCTTGTTGCATCTCCCTCATAGGATATTTCTTTGGACTTGGTTCAGCTGCAGGTTGAGCAACTCCCTCAAGAAATTATGCAATTCTGGAGGAGAACCATCCTTCCCTCTAGAAATTGTGCAATTTTGTCTAGCAGTTTGCTGGGCTCCAGAATTGTGCAAATCTGTCTATCACTATTCACTGGAAAAATTACGCAATTCCTCCTATCAGGACTGCTCAGCACAAAAATTGCGTAATTTTGGGCTGCAATCAGCTGCTCTACCCAGAAATTTCACAATCCCTCTGGGCAGCCAGCTAAGCTCCCTCCTAGAAATGTGCATTTTTTCCCCTCAACTGAGTAAACCGATGCATGTGCCTTCAAGTTGACCAATTCCCTCTGGGACCGACCAAAACTGATTTTCTTACATGGACTACTTCTCCCAAGGCAACATGTAAAGCCATCCCTTTTTTCAGGAATCCATTTTTAGCAGCTAGAGGTTACATGAAAGGATCATTTCAAAAAACCTCCTACCAAGTGTCGCTTTTCCTATATTTGTAGCATGCATGTCACATCTTTGATTTTATCGAAACTCGTGAACTAGATGCTGCAGAGCTCTTTCCTCACATCGACCTTATATCTTTGACATCACACGTTGCATCTAGGAGTCATCGGCGCATTCAGCTTAGTTGTTTTGGGGTAAGATCTTTGTTCATGACTTGTGTTGAGTTTCTATTGATTTTTATGTTTCGCGTTGTGTTAGTGTTGTCTGCTTCATTTCAGTGAGAACTTGTTGTCATTTACATGCATACTAGCTTGCACTAGCACTGTTTTAGTTTTTGTTAACATCTCACTGCTATCGCATGCATGAAACTGTTTTTTCACGCACGGTTGCCATTGCAGCAAATCGCTCCACACACATGCATGCTTTTCACCTTTCCTGAATCCTGCACTTGTTGTTCGCAAGTATGACTATTCACTCTTTTTTGCACTCATCTCATCATGCATTCATACTTCACATGTTTTTAGTCACCGTCGGTCAGACTGGACTGCCTCGGCCTAGACCGTGGCTTTCCTGGTTAGCACTACACATTTTTGGAAGTGAAGGCTCCTCCTTCCCTCCAAAAATTGCGTAAGTCTAGCTAGGCATTGACCTCTAGGCTTGCATGGCGCAATTCTTGGAGGCAGTGTCCTTTTGGCCCCAGAAAATTGCTCAATGCAGTTTGCCGGTTGCATGTCATTACTGACAGAAATTGTGCATTGCGTTGTTTCAATCCTCAGTAGGCTAGGCTGGATTGTGCATTGCAAAGTTCCAGAATCAAGTCAGCCTCTTGACAGCCCTAACTATGTCTTGCGCAGTTTTTGCAGTTAGTCTCCTGACCTCTTAGTGGAAATTGTGCAACCTTCATGATCAGCCACACATATATGTTGCAAATCAGTTCTCAAGTTTGTTTTGATTTTCAACTAACGATTGATTGCCATGAGTGTTTCCATGTCTCTAGGTATCGTAGGTGCTCATCTACCTCTCAGCAACAGAGGTACAATGGTTTCAAGGAGAGAAGAGTCGAAGACACCATTCAGAGCACACTTGGAGATGAAGTCAATCAAGTGCGCATGAAATTGCCTACCCACGAAGACATCGAGTTGTTTGTAGAGAAGGAAATCAAGATATGACAACAACAACATCACAACATGAAACACCATCAAAAGTCATTGAGGCAACATATCATATGCAATGAACGCAAGAGGAAGGTTGTTGATAACACATATGCAGAACAAAGTTGCAATCTCAAGCAGATCCACTTGTGATAAAAGCAACTTTGGAAACTTTGGCTGTGAGGTGATGGTGCAACATGGAGATTGCAAAAAGGCAGAGAATGGAATAGAGAAGGAGTTGCATGTGCTGAAGCAGCAACTAAAGGAAGAATATGAGTTGCATAGATGAGAGACTGAGTTGCAGCGAGAATGGGTACAACAGGGGGTTCAACATGAACTCACAGAAAAAACTATGCCCATACAAGTTATATATCCATCCTAGCAGCTGGCATGGAGCAGACAAGGTGAGAAATGTTGTTGATCGCATGCAAGGAAATACATCAACATGCATGTCATTATGCACACGCATTTGATCCCACCCATTCACCACACTCACCAAGGCGAAGACGAGAAGCAAGTTCGACTAGAGCTGAACATGTACTCTGACAAGTTGATGTGCATTGCCACCAGCACATGCTTGGAGAGTAGCATAGACACTATGCATCAACATGTTTTTGGTCTGGTCTCACCAGGATGACCATATGCATGTCATCAGACGAGTTGGAAAAAGGAGCCATATCAGTGCACCCCGATGCAACAAAGTCAAGAGTTCACTTTAGCAAGATGTGACCATTGAGTGAATGGACACCATCACGAACAACCAAGCTTGGCATCATCTCAACACCTTCGACCATCACAAGCATGTCAAAGAGTAGGTCTCACCACAATGGTCTGAGTGTCAATGATGTCTTGCATGGCTTGCTCAAGCCATTTTTTCTCACATGGGCACATTTGCATTGTAATGTAACGTCTTGTCAAGTGGAAGTGCAAGTGTCGATAGTTAGATGTAACCGTCATAGAGTAGATGAAGAGTCATGACGGTAGATGAACTATCACAAAGTGGAATGTCAAGGGCCACCCCACCCTTTGCTATAAATAGTCTCTCATAATTCTTTATAGAGGCCTTTGGTCAGCCAAGCTTCGATAGGAGTATCTTAGAGAAAGCTTGGAAAATATTTTAATGCATCTTGGCTTCTCCACTACGCAGAGCTAGTATATCTCTTCAGAGGAGCAGGAGGTTGTGGCTATAACATTCTGCTATTGAAACTAGTGGTTGAACATGGATGTATTATATGACTGGAACTTACACTTCTTAATATAATACAGCCAAAATGTTTCATGCATATGTTGTATTGTATTCCAGCTATCTTGTTTACTCTAAATGACATATTCATTTGTTTGCTTACACATGCATGTATTGAATATTCTGTATAAGTATGTATGAATCTTTTTGAAATGTGTTATTGGTTTAACCATCACTTTGGATTGCTTGCTAACTTGCTTTCCAACTTGTGATGCATCTTCGCTCATGTGTTCCCTTCCAAGCCGTGTACTATTACCACAGGGGCTTCACTGGGGAAGCAATATAATATCACGTGCATTCATATTGGGGGATATTTATTGAGGAAAAAAATGACATAATATATTGGGGGATATATAGGGTGTAAAAGGTTTTTATATTGATAGGTATAGAAAATGGAGTTCAAAGTTAACAAAAAAATATAAAGGGGTATGGAAAATGTTAATGAAAAAATGGATAACTACAATATCAAGTGAAAATAGGAGTTTTTTAAATTGGGAAGGTGTATTGGGTTCGTATTGGTAGGGAGTTAAAATATGTTATTTTTAGAGGTATTTTCCAATATGTATCAAATTAAGGGCATTGTTTAATATGCCATGAACGAATGTGATATGTCAGAGGTTCATTGAGTGAATCCCCTGTGACTATTACAGGTTTCCAAGGGGCACATTCATCCCACTCTCTGTGTGCTAGAACCTCTTATACAACCTCCTTGACTTATTACAACTATCACACCCTTGCTACCAGCAGGGACATCTTACTTGCCTCTGTGTGAAACCGCTTTCAAGGCATTATTGACGACCCACTACTGGGACTCCTACACCAATTAGTCTGAGGTCTAATTGGGACTTCTTACCGGGGAGATCCCTTGACATGTTGGCGGGTCCAACACCATCAACAGGTTACCTATGAGGTTGATTCTTATCATAGTGGCCTCTCATTGCATGTTTACCCCTGCTGGAAGGTTGCTTGGGTACATGTGGGAGGAGGGTGTTAGAATGAAAATGAAAGCAAAGTAATGCAAGGTGATAATCCTAGTAAGAGTGGGATGGTTAAGTCGCATATATGAAAATATGTCATTGATAGCATTAGGAATAGGAATGGGGATTGGATTTGGGGGAGTGGTTGTTGTCTTTATGTTATGGAAAAGAGATAAGAACTAGGTAGTGCTCCAAACATGCTTCGTTCCTTTCTTGGGGTATATTGATTCCCTACTTAAAAACGTCTTTCCAACTCAATAATTTCATCTTATTGTATGGAAAAATAGAATATATGGTTAATTAAGAATTTCTATTAATATTGGAATAATTACTAAAATATGCATTTATTTCCATAATGGAACAATTAGGTCAATGAAAATGGCTTACTCACCTATCATGATGCAACACTTTCAAGCAGTTGAATGAGTAAAGTGATTAAAAAAGACTTATCCCAAAGAGAAAAATTATCCATGTTGTTGCAACAAAGTAACTTATGATTAATTCACTTCAAAGTATTCTACAAATATGAACTTGCAGGTTGAATTGTAAATAATATATATGAGTTCTATTTCTAGCTAAAATTGTATAGTGATAACATGATTTATCCTTGGCACTTCCAACTTCCATAATTATAGATTTCCAACTATCCTATGGAAGGAGAACACTAAAAGGACCAACCATAGTCAATGCAACAATGGTGATAATTATGTTTTGAGATGACGCCACTAAAAGACACACTAAATATAGCAACAAAACATTAAAATATTATGAATAATCATTGTGTTAAATATTTTGGTATTAAGGTCGTCATGGCCACATTGGAAATGATTGTTCTCCATTGCTATAGCAATGCAACATAGTACAAAATTCTTAAAGTCCTTGCAAGGTAGAGGTAGGAAGTTATATTTTTCAAAATTTTCATTTCGAATTTGATGACAATTCCAATTCAAGGAAAATAGGCATCACTATTACAGATATCTTCAATGCCATCATTTTCTTTTCAATCTATAACATTGCGGATAGCTTGTAGATTTCAAATGTATTTGTATAGTGTTCTCGATCTCCTATCTTGTTTGCAATGCAATACCATTATGGATCAGTTTCCAATACATATACCAAAAAATAATCATCTAGATTCACTAAAGGATATGCATATCAAAGTTTGGAAACTTTTAGAAAGAGGATCGATAAAAAAAATGCTATTACTTATTGGTGTTGCACTTTATATGGATATTCTCTTTCCTTGAATCTTATTATAATGTATTATTTTTACAGTTTCAGGGTAGGTTGCAATGCACTCCTTGGTTTTGTTGTGAATAGTGTTTCTAAAGATTATTTTAGAAGCCATTCCTGGTCAACATACATATGAGTTATAATCAAAAATATCAAATGCAGTACGTGGTGGCTTTATATACATAATTAAGATTTAAATATTCTATTATTGTTGGATGTGTAGGAGTTACTCGCATTCTTTATATCACCAATGAGAAAATTAGGTTTATAAGGTCGATGTGCAGTAGTGATCGACTTTATATACATGGTTAAGATTTAAATATTCTATATTTATTGGATATGTATCAGTTACTCGCATTCTTTATATCACCTGAGAGAAAATTAGGTTCAGAAAGGTGATGTGCAGTAGCGATCAAAGTAAACTTAAGGAAAATAAACTAAAATATCGATAAATCAGAAAGGAGAAGAGTTGGTAGGTTGGGAGAGGAGTTGATAGGTATATCTCATAAATTTGTTTACCAGAATAATTCTAAAATCTTCAACCAAACCCTTTAATATGTTATTACTGCTCATTGGAACTCTTGCAACTCATGTGCAAGGAAATTTCATATTATCCTCGCCCAACCATGGTAGATAGCGAACATTTTTCAAAATTTGTTTATCATTTCGTACTGTAAATGGAAATGCAAGATGTAGGGATAACCACTTAATAGTCTTCAATGAATTCCAAAATAGAAATATTGCATGTAACTCAAGAGGAACATTGTAAGTCATGCCTAAATTTTGAGGAAATTTAAAGATAAACGAAAGGAAAATAATTTTCTCTATGGAAAAATAAATTTCACCAAATGTGTTTTCAAGAATTAACTTGACATTAATGACAATAATATCAAACAATGGAGCAGTACTCCACTAATAAAATTGGCGATGTTGAGGAGCTTTCAAGTCCATGAGAAAGAAAAATAAATCATCTATACACATTTATTAGAGCTTGAATAACATGCTGACTAATAATTCTGCAAAGAAAACAATAAAGTTGGACATAATGAAAAATGAAGGAACAATAGTTACAGAGGCTTGGTCGCAGTTTTGAACCACAAGATCAGCAAAAAATGAGAAAACAAGAAGAATTTGGAGCCAAATTTTTTCAGAGCTACAAGGCTTTTTCTTCCTTCAAAAGAGGGACAAGCTCCCACTTCCTTCAAAAGAGACATGAGCGTGTCATTGATGTGGGAGGCCATTACATGGTCCATTCCTCTCAATAATTTTTCACGGATGAACACGACAGTGACATCATGGCCACTGCCTACTAGTTTCTACAAAGCCTTCTCCATGTCTTTGCCATGATTAACAACCTCAAGTTTTTGGCATTCCCCATATTTTTAAGGAGAAATCGTTCAAGTGCACCTCGACTTTCTTCAATCTTGTTCGAGAGTAAAACATTATTGATATAAATGAAAACTACCAACGACGGAAGTGGTCAGTTAATCAGGATATATCAAGGGAGTCGATTTGTGGGATCCAATGGCCAAAGACTTTTTAATCGTCCAAGGCTAATCAAACACTATAGACCAGTGCAAAGTGGCAGCTAGAGAAGTTATTCTAAAAAAGAATTTCCTTATGGCATAATTATGTTTTCATAATTTAACATACAAAATCTAATTAATATCTTAAATTAAATCATTGGTACATGATATATATTATATACTTGTTAAATATTATAATTATTTTTTCATAAATTTAAAAAACTAAATTAATTTTATAATATTTAGTTTCTTTTTCCACTTACCATTTTGATAAAATATTTCATAAAAACATGTGTATGACAAGGTTGCATAGCTAGCGTTCCTTGTCACTCAGTTTAATTATTGAATTTTGAAATATGAAAAAAAATGTTGTTTATTACTTAGAAATTTACAACACATCAATCATGTTTATAATAGCTAAAAAATAGCCAACAATGACAAGAAGATAAATATGTGAGGTGGATATGATTAGTACTTAAACTTAAACGTCTCAATGTTATCTTGCATTGGAATTTTTCCAACTAAAACTGCAAACAAAAAAATATGTATAGTGCCTCTCATCAATTTAATTTTTTTATACAATATTACAATTGCACAAATACATCTGAATATGCTAAAAATAAACATCACAGATATAGATGCATCTAGTAATTTTGCGACACCAAATACAACCTGTCTGGCCTTTCATGAACTAGCAATAGCCATCGTTACAGAAGGTGGGCATATAGATTTGAAGGCATGGCCATATTGCCTTCATTTGTCAATATATAATAGGGGTGAACCATTCGAATGCTAAATCATGAATTTTCATACTTGTGTTTGTGTTTGGTTGACATCAAAGTGACAATGTACACATCATTAAAATATAGTGAACTAACCTATACAAATGTAATCATTTCAAAATAACATTTGAACCAATTACATTTAAAATAATTAAATTTACATAAAATAAAACCAATTTGTAATGTTAAACCATGGAAAAGTTGTAATTTTTTTTGGTCAAGTGCACTAATCTACATTAATAAATTTGTTTAGAATTGCTATCCATAAATGGAGAAACATCTATTGAATTTTCTCAACAAGATTTTCTTTTAAAAAAATGAATAAATAAATAAATGATATAACACCTCCCACATCATCCACATTACTGACAGAATCAATTCATTTTTCCTTCAGCAGGCATGGAAAATAGCCCATGACCTGGACATCCCCATAAAATGGAGGTCTAACTAGCAGGAATACATGGATGCTCTCACATAGGCACACATCCGTCTCACTGAGGGACCGGACGAGATCATATGGGTCTTTGCCAAAAATGGCATATATACTCCAAAAGAAGGTTATGTCAGACTAATGGATCCTTTCAAACCACAGCACATAAACCCGGCCTGGCGGTTACTTTGGAAGCTAAAGGCAGCTCCTAGTACTCGCTTACTGATGTGGAACATATTGTTTGATAACATCCTTACAAGGTCAAATCTGATGAAAAGATCTTTTTATGGTTCTTTCTGGTGTCCCCTGTGCCCCCAGGATGAAGAAAGCACTGAACATCTCTTCCTTCAGTGCCGCTCCTCCAAGGAACAATGGAACTACATCATATCTCACTATCCTAGCCTTAAAGCCCGGCATGGTCACAACATTCAGGATGCATGGAGTTCATGGTGTCAACACCACAATGGAAAATCCAGGAACTTACCTCTCCTAGTTTGTTGGTCACTTTGGATAGCTCGGAACCACTCCATCTTCAATAAAAAAACTCCCCACTGGCCCACCATTCTTCTACATACCTTAGCGGATTATGATCTCCTACCTGAAGAGGACACCTCTACCCCTCCTCGCACCTTTATCCCAGAATCTATAGACAAATCAAAACCTTGGGCATATTTCAATGGTTCTGCATAGGAGGCTAGGTGTGGGGGTGGTGCTATTCTCTACCTAAATGACTCTCACTGTTTCAAACTCCAAATCTTTTTAGGCAGGGGAACTAATAATTATGCTGAGCTCTGTACTGCTAAACATCTCATACATTTTTCTTTGGAAAAAGACTACAAACATCTACAGTTGTTTGGCGATTCCAAAATTGTTTGCAATTGGTTAAATAATACATCCTACTGTAGTACATTCTCATTAAGGCATATATTAGAAGAAGCACCAAGATTGATATCTTCTTTTGACTCCTTCACCTGTCGCAACATTTATAGGGAGCAAAATTTAGGGGTAGATCTCCTATCCAAAGAAGCAGCGAATAGACATGGCATCGACTGGCTGATCCAGGAGGAAATAGATGGGACTTTTCATCAATATTACCATAGACCGTTTGTGGATCACTGTGGCAATGGGCTATAAGCTCCATAGTCTTATCTGAAAATCTTGTATATATTATGTCTTGTATTTCAAACTCTTTGATCTATATGTGTGGCTTTGGATATACAATACATATTTTGAACTTAGTTTTACCTCTCTCTGTGAAGAGATGGATCGGATCTTGCTCTCACTACTTGGGAGAGCAGGCATAGTTTTAGTTCAAGACATAACAGATTCCCTGCGTGGAGATAACACTGTTCCATATTTTTTTCTGATCAATAGTCTCTTTTTTGAACTTGTCAGGCAACTCTGCCTCCATATGCATATGCGTTAGCATCCACAAAATGTAATTTCTTATATTAATAGAAATTACGACTTTTTTCTATGGGAAAACAATCATATAACACGATATTAATATATATAAAACGTTAAAAAATAATTTAAATAAAATGATAATATATAAGTTGTAAGTGAATTATTTTTAACTCTGTAATAAATGCTATACATATATGAATTATTTAAAAAGTTATTTATTTTTTTAAATTTTAACTAAATTAAGAAAATATTTAAATGTAATTTATTTAATTAGATGTAAATATTGGTCTATATTAATAATTTTATATTTTTTATCATTAATTAATTTTGATTAATTAGATATAATAATTTATAAAATAGGAATTATTATTTAAATAGTGACTGGTCTATATACATATTACTTCAATATATTTCATGTAGATAGGAAGCCATGAACTTGAGTATTTAAAGAATTAAGAAACTATTCCATCCAACTTCAATATATTTCATGTGGACAAGAAGCCTTGAACTTGAGTATTTAATGAGTCAGGAAACTATTTCATCCAACTTTCACTCACACTATTCATCAATTTTTATGAAGATTTAGTTTTCAATCATTAAAAATGGATTTTTGCTCCTTTATACAAGCGTTAAAAGTAAAAAATAAATAACAAATTATGATAAATTTCATTTTTAATCTATAATATTAAAAAATATTGTAACTTATTTATAACATATAAATTTTATCATTACTTCGATATCTCTCAAAACTATGAAAAGAGGAAAGTTGGTGTCTCGTCATTTCAATTGACATGATTTTTTAATTTGCGATATTCAATGGACCAATTGTTCTATCGGACAATTTTCCATAGACAATGAATGGAACATGAAAGTCTACACTGGCGTCGTTGTTAAAATACTACATCCATATGGAAACTACATTGAACATCTGGCTGCCATGCAAAGCAGGTGCTATTAATTCATGGCAACACACATTTCACACTGTAAACATTCCAGGTAACCCCAACTTTAAAATGGTCTCTATTTTTTCTTATATTTTCCCCTTTTGCCCATACTTTCATCTCTCAAAAGTGTTTTCTTCATGGATGGCTTCATTGTGGGCTTTGCAGTACTATATGTTCCATTGTTCTGGGGCGGTATTTGATTGGTTTACAGTTAATGGAGGTCGTGATTTAGAAGACAGAGATGGACAACCCACAACCTTTATGACTCATGGTGAAATTGGCTAGTTGCGGTGATTTTCATTAAGCCTTCACTGCTAGCAGGGACAACGTCATCCTCAACCCTACACACAATATTTATTATTCTTGGTGAATTTGGCGAGTACAGTACGAAAGTCATAGGTTGCCATAGTCGAGGTTGTTAGTGTTCGTCAATATTTTCTTAGCTTTTAAATTCATGTCTATTTCATTTGGTATTGTTTTTGGAAAGGGGAGGTGTATTAGATTTAGGTTATATAAAATTAACCTTAAGCTTTCAAAATTAAATGGGTATAGCAGGGAAGATGATACATTGAGTTTTTCTTGCCTTTTAAATTCATGTCTCTTTTAATTTGCACCTTGTGGTAAGTTTGAAAAGTAATTAAGTTGATTTAGGTTATTTAAATCCATTTTAATTCAAATTTTAAAAAATATATAGATATAATAAGGTAAAGGTCACTTTAACAAGCACACTGTTAGTTTGGCAATAGGTTTTCCCACTCTAAAGAAGTAGATTTGATTATCAGTGTTTTTCAACATTCAAAGTCTTCTTTGAAATTGGTATTGTTTTTCTTGTTTTTTCGGTCAATTATAATTTTTTTTTCCCTTTCCTCATAAATTCATCTCTGACAAGCCATCTTCAGCCTATGTATGGCTTCGCTTTGCACTACTTTATGTTCCATTCTGTAAAGAATCTGGAGGCCTTATTTGCTTGGTTTTGGCTGGTGCGATTAATTGTAGTGGTTCTTAGTTGGTACAATGCATAATCTTCATCGGTAGCAAAGTACAACCTCAACTCATCCCTATGGGCTTCATTGCAGGTACAGAGAATTATGTGACACGTAACCTTTTCCTAGAATAATTTTTTGTATTTTATTTTAAAAAATAGAATAAACCAAAAATCTGCAATTATTTTATATTTCAATACATTATAAAAAGTATTATATATTTACATAGATATATAAGTAATATCAGCGTGGAAAACAATAATTTATGGAAAGTAGATTTGAAACCGAAATAAATCATTTCATCAATCAAGTTGTAAACATGTTTGGCACAATACATGTTTCAATGTATGTAATGTAGCATATGAATATTACAAGTTCAAGCTACTTGCCTTAATATCAGTAAAGCACAAACTTTATAACCTTGATTCTTTAGTGAGCATTAACTCTTTCAATTTGATTCGTTCATGGATCCATTTTATTTTGTTGGGTTATTGTGTGTACTTTTTTACTTGGAGATGTGTGGGGATCATTCCGGCATTGCTTGTTTGCCTATAATTTTAACCATATTAATAATGCGTTTTGCCATGCTCCATCCTTGGTATTATTTTCCTAACCTAAAAGTAAAATTGATGATGTAGATCAATAAATCGGGATGGAGTCGTGACTTAGAACAACATAACAATAGGTCAATGACACTCTACAACGATTGACAAGCTTATGCTTCACTAGACAGGTGTTTCCATTCGTGCATGTGAAGCTCGCCTGCTCCTCCCAATCTGCCACGATGCTCACAAATGCAAGGATGTGGTGCCTCCAAATCCCTGTTGGTACTCCCCTCCCCTAGTTTATTTGTACTGTATCACATTCAATCACGACAAAGTCAGAAATTTGGATAAGCCAAGTTCACAAATAATATAACAGAAGCAGTCACAAATGTACATGCATGTTGTTTCTGAAGTCTTTTGTCTTTAGAGGTTGCCTTAGAGTTTTTTGCAGTGAATTTTGACTTTGATTTTGAGCATTTGTCCCTGACTTCATTGCTTCCTATCTGTTGGGTCAATTCTTGTTTCTCAATGAGTTATTATATTGTATTCCAAGTGTGTAATTAAACAAATTATCAACGATCATCATGAATGACCAAGAGCAGAGACCCAGTCTTGAGGGACAATCCAAGTCCATCTCCATTGGAGAGGTACTGCGCAATAATTGTATCTATTCATATTTGAACGTTTCAAATTTGAGTATCAATGAGATTTAATATTTTTAGATTTGGGTGTTCATTCTACCAAATGGATTTGTTTGCTTCCCTTGTCCTCACTCACACGCGTAATAAATTTGGCTTATATTTTTTGCATGGATGTTGACATTCACTGTATTGGAATCGTAGGCCTAATATCCGACTCCATGGTATAATATTTTTAGGTTCTTTTATTTCTTCAGTGGTTGAAATCTTGAAACCTCGGTTGAGAATATGTAGCTCTTGGGAATCGTGCCCGCATTCTAGTCATGGGCACGCATTGACTATGTGTTTAAGCCCAAATCTGGAGACTCATCACCGTGATAGCCCATATTTGTACAGTAAAACCCAGTTGCATGATGACAGCTTACAACGCTCAGGAACAAACTCTGCAGCAGCTCCATGATGACCACGAAAACAATGATGGCAAAATAAGAGTCAAGCGTCTTGAACCAATCAAATTGTTAAAAAATAAAATTAAAATATCAAAAAACAATTTTATTTTGCTTACAAAGTTAATTTTATAAATAGCTTTTTAATTTTTAGTGAATTGAGATTTAATGTTACAATCAAACACATTCTGAGTGCATTATTACCCCCTGCAGCAAGAAATAATAATTAAATATTCCAAATACAATTTCCAAATTTTAAATCAATTCAAAAAATTAAAAATACTAACAAACTTTTATATAAATAAAAACTTCCACTTTTAACACTTTTATATTATTAAATTTTGAAAAACAAAATAACTATTACAAAATTATACTTAAATAATTTAAGTAATGTACATGCAATTAAATAATACTCAAAATATCAGATTAACGAGAAAGTTCGGAAAATTGCATAACCTTAATTATTAAAATGTGCATTAAGTAATTAAAACTTCTAAAGAAAGTAACTCTTCTATAAACACCTAAAACCTTAAATAAACCTTAAAAAAATCCCATTTACCTCAATAAAATAGAATTATTCTAACAACTTCGTTATCAATAATATCAATGGTCACGCCTAACGGTAGGTACGGAACAATAAAATTTCAAATCATTGGTACATGGCAAATGTACACTAATATCAATGGTCACGCCTAATGGTAGGTACGGAACAATAAAATTTCAAATCATTGGCCACATTTGACATGCCAAATGTACACCCTGAATATTTAGTTTAATGAACACTTCAACCATCCAATTAAAAACATGAAAATTTGTTTTGAGAATTATTTTTATATGAGTGATTTTGGCCCTTCACCAGAGGCAATGATGACAATTTAATAATGGATGGTAATATCTTAGAGATTGAGCTTAATGATATTGGAATATGAATTTTATACATGACTATCGTTGAAAATATGGTTCTATATGGTTACACGTATTAAATAAAGGTTATAAATAGTTATAATTTATTATTATTATTTTTTTTTATTACATTGGCTTGTATATTGGTGTATTTTGAATGTTATTTGTTTGGGAAATATTGATTTTTATTATTTATTGAATTGAGAGGTTTTTTATTTTAAAACTAGAATTGTAAGTTTGGTTTGTCCATTTGTACCTTTTAAAAAAATAAAATTAAGAAATTAAAAATTATTAATAGATAGAACTCATTCTATGGCAAGGGATGTGTCACTTTTGTCCCTCCTTCCATGCTTCTTAAATAAAATAAATAATTATGCAATAAATAGAAATATGTCAACTATAATTAAAAAAAATTATATGTTTGTAAAATAATTAGAAGTTAAAAAATGTGTGAATAAGATATTTAAATCTTATACTTTTCAAATATTTTATTAAGAGATTTAAATAAACTATTTGAAGATCTATGTTAACTAATATATGTCAATATGAACTTCATATATATCTATATATAGAAAAAAATTAAGTTTTTATGGTTAAAATTTTTATTTGGTCCTATATATACTCTACTTAACATTCAAAAATATAATTTAAACAATGAAAAATAACACGTTGTATTTTCCACTCTAAAAAAGTTTGCACCTGAAGAAATTTGATCCCTCTTCGACTCTAAAAAATTTACACGTGAAGAAGTTTGATCCCTCTAGGCTCATTAGATCCACATTTAAAATAGATCTATATTGGCCAAATACATCAAACATATAAAGAAGCAATTTGTCCCATAGACTATATTTAGCCTCGTGGACGTTAAAATAAATTCCTGCCTCCCTCCCTCCTTAACACAACTACATTAAAAATATTAATATGGTATAAACCAAAAGCTTCATTCGTATTTGGTCTTGATGATGAATCACACTTACTGGTTCAAAACGCGTTGACCAATAAATTTTGATGAAATTATGGCCTAAAAACTTCTCAATAAATAAAATAAATATTAAAGATAAACATTATAATAATAAATTATTATTATTATTATATAAAATAATTATAAATTTTAATTTTAAAATATAAAATAAGATAAAGTAATTTAAAAAATAAATTTAATGAAAAGAAAATAATAAATATTAATAAATATATAATTTTAAATAACCATAATATTAAAAAGATTAAATAATTTCTACCATTTATTAAAATATTTAGAGAAATTAACTATGTAAATTATATAATAATAAATTAATAATAATCTAATAACAATAATTATTTAAAAAATAATTATAATAAATTTTTAATTTTAAAAAAATTAGAAAAATCATGCAGACTCAATTTTAGTTTATAGATAAATGATTTTTCATATACAGATCAATATTTATTAAATCTATATACATTAAATCACATGAATTGATAAATGTAAAAGTTAATAAAAAATTAATTATTTGAAATAAAAAAATTATTAAAAGAAAAATAAAACAATATTAATAAAACAGATTTGAAAAGACTATTAATTAGATATATTAATTAACTCTAATTTAAAGGAAAAGGCTAAGTTCAACTGTAAACTAATAAAAGTCCCAAAAACTATATTCTAATAAATTAAATATAAAAGATATATATGGAAAATGTTTTTATAAAATATAATGCAGTTAAAAAGCAACTCAAAATCATTCTAAAAAAGTGAGCTACATTAAACTAAGTTGGTAGAGAAAATAATTTTTAGATAACGGAAAAAAGAAGGCACCTCTGACGAACTAAGGCAGGGCTGATCAACATAGGTCAAATTAAACTAAATTAATAGAGTAGAGAAACTAAAAAACCCGTAGTGGAATTAAACTAAACTACGCAGCATACTACTGGGAAACGAAAGTTTTGTAAGCTTAATTATAATTAAACTACACTAAAACTGCAAAGACTACAGCAATTTAATAAGCAATATATGAATGTCGGGAAGATCTGGACGAGACAGAGCAGCGACTGGATGGATCGATACCCGGCTAATGAACTTAACAGAAGATACATTGTCACTGGTGTGGCATTACATAGGAAGCCGAGCTCTCTGGATGTCAGTTTGTGGGAATCTAAAAAAAGTTAACATTAACCAAGTTGCATAGCTAGTGTTTTTTATTGTTTAGTTTAATAAAATATTTTAATGTTATGATGTGTTGTATATACTCCAAATAATAGTAAAATTGTAAAATAAATTATATGAATATTTGTTTAATTTTTTTAATATAATTAAAAACAATTTTGGCAATAAAGGTGGTTATATAATAATATAAATACAAGAAAATATAACAAATAAATAAATAATGAAAAATGATACAAATTACTAATTATTTATTTATATATCGAGAGATGACAATTTTATATATAAGATATAATGAGAATACATATGTTATTTTACATACTTTTTCAAATTTATATTTTCAAATTATTTTTTTAAATTAAAAAATAAAACCCATAAAAATTGGTCTATTCAATACTTACACCAATAAAAAAATGTAATGTTGAATTTAATTACGAACAATTTGTGTTTATGGTACATGGAATTAATATATGATGTTATTTTTAAAATTATTTAGTAGTAGAACTGATTACAATGTATCCTTTCCAAAGATTCACTGTGTTTGCATTTATCGGACCTTCAGCTTCTCATTGATGAGAGAGCAATATCGAAGGCTTCCTAGCAAAACACACACTCTGTCTCAAAGTATATAGACTCAAGACTAGAAAACTTTACTAGATCCGGCCACTTTAGATTCTTATCAGTGCCGAGCATACTGATACGCAGGCTTCTTATATCTCTAAGACTCTAAGACTCTCAAACTCCGAATGCTCCAAATGAGCCTTACCCCTTTCTTATATAGGAAAAGGAGGGGACAAACATCCGACCATCGGGTACACAAACTAAGTACTTATTATTCTGTCAGTCAGGGAGATGTGGCTCAAAGTGCACCAAAAGTTGGAGAAGTGCTCTAAGTCTCATGACTGAAGAATATTTGTACTGAAATACACTATGGATGATTTATCAAATCCCACGGAAAATATTCTGACTAGATCTTTATATAGTGGATGCTTCCATATAGAAAAGGCCCACGAGAAAACTGGTCACAAATAATCCTTGTGACTGGACATCATAATTACAAAGTGGAGGCTTTAAGGACAAGCCCACGGGAACCCTTTATCAAAAGACAATGATTTCGGGGAACCAAAATCTTTTATACAAATTTTCATCCCATGCCTTAGTAAATATCCTTCTAACAATCATGGGTTTATTTAAAACAATCTAGTGCTTGATCTTGGTTAGAACAATCCACTCATAATGCCTGACCATATACTCTCTTAAGATTTCATTACCAGAGAGCGCCATTATACCTTTAACAGTATCATAAAGAAAGTGAAAGAAAGCAGGAATATTATGTTCAAAACCTGTGTTGTAACCCAGCGTGTTGTATGCCTCATGGTACATTGGATCAATAGCTATTCTATTAACCCCGTAATCTGTCCACCATTGTTGTAACCTTTCACACTGTTGATTTCTTTGCATGATCCTAGTTGTCCCAAATTTTAATTTAGTGTAGTGGTTCTTGTCCTTTCTATCAACGTTTAGCATATCCCACCATAACTTCTTATATCCTGCAAAATCATAGACAATGTTAGGAAAAATAAGCTTAGGATCATTTCCAAGCCATAAGGCTGCATTATTTGTCATCGTTGGTCACGAAAGATTCCTTATGTGATTTATATTGATATATTTATTATAGATTCCTCTTTGGATTCCACTATGGGACCAGATCATACTGATGTCGTGGAAGTCACTTTTAAGGGCATCTTCTACCAAGAGTGCATCTTTTCTACTTTTTGTATAGACCATGTCATGTATCCATTTACTACCTTTAGGGTACACTCTTCTTTTGGGTACTAGATGCAAAATATCAGTATGTGCTTGCAAGTTTGCATCTAACACTTTTGTGTTTCTTAACTGCTAGGTTAGCTTGCAATTTCTCTATACTCAAACCAACTCTTGTTATCAGGGATTGTTCTTAGAGTTTCCTGTTTTTGACTTTGACCCCATTTTGTAACAATCACCATCACATGTTCTTGTTACTGGATAAACTCCCTACTCAGAAAATCTGGCAAACAATTTTCTACTTCGTTAATGTGCTCTACTTCAAAATCAAAGTTAGCAAGTAAGGCTTGCCATCTGGCAAACTTAGCGTCTCTTGGATTTTTTATATATTTGGTTAATACCTTTTTTAAAGCCGAGGCATCTGTCTTGAGCATAAACTTTTTTTTTACCAGATGTACTTCAAACTTATTTATACAATTCCACGCAGCTTTAACTTCTTTTCCTATCATGGAATAGTTTCGTTCTATAGGGTTCCAAGTTTGTGATGTGAACTGGACAATTCGTTCTCTCCCTTCCTTTCTTTGTTTAAGGATGCCTCCCCATCCAATATTACTGGCATCAGTTTCAACAATTTTGAAGGCATTATCATCAACAACATACAAAATAGGAAGTGTTTTTACCTTGGCCTTAATTTGTTGGATAGCTCTTGTCTACACCTCTGACCACTAGGGTGGCTCCTTCTTCAATCTCTGATTTACCATACTTCTCTCTTTTGCACAATCTTAATATAAGGTGCTAACATAGTTGAGACATCCCAAAAATCTTTGAAGTTGGGTCTTATTTGTGTCGATATCTGGAAAATTATTCGAAAATTCGAGGACATGCTTTTGCAGATAAATTTGACCATTAAAGATAGTGTGGCCAAGAAGTTTGATAGAAGTTTGAAATACTTCTATCTTCTTCTTGCTCAAGACCAATCCATTTCTTTTTACTAATTGTACAAGTGTCTGTACATGTTTAAAATGATCTTGGATATTTTTAGAAAAGATTAAAATATCATGAATATAAACCAGAAGCTAGTCAAAATATGGATTAAAGATGGAATCCATTACCTTTTCGAATTTGGAGGGACCATGCTTCAAACCAAAAGGCATTACGTTCCATGCATAATGTCCTACAGGAACGCTGAAAGCAGTTTTGAATTTGTCTTTCTTAGTAATGGCGGCCTACCAGAATCCTAATTTTAAATCAAATTTTGAAAATACCTTTTCTCCTGCTATCCTTCATATAAGATCTCCTTTGTGAGGAATAGGATAGATGTTATCAATGAGGACAGTGTTTAGGGGTTTATAATTTATTTCATGTCATGGAATACCCCTAACTTGCTCTGCCATTTTATTTACATAAAAACCATAATAGTTCCATGGACTATCAGATTCTCTGATAAGCTTTCTGTCTAGTAACTTCTTTATTTCTTTCTCACATAGTTCTTTGTATTCTTTATGTATTGGAACATCTCTTCTTTTAGAAGGATTTTTGATGTATTCTACTTTATAAGGTAGTTCAACTGTGTGTTGCATTCGATGCCAGAAGGCATTTGGCTATTCTGAACAACATTCATCTTCTATCTTATTTTTGAGATCAGCAATCTTTCTCTTGATTAGAGGATTTCTCAGCTGCTCTTCTACCTGTATCGTAGATTTCAGATCTTTAAGATCTATCTTCTTAGCTTCAAATTCGTCCAGTTCTTTGATTGTTTGGACCATGGTAGAAACTCTTGGATTTGAGATGTATGGCATCTCAATTCTTTTTGAACTTCTTTTAGAAGTTGGAACAGTAATGAAATAACCAGCTCTATTTTCTTTCAGTCTTATTGAACCATGTGGTTCAACTGCAGCTAGAAATATATTACCCAAAATACAATCTACTAGAATATTTACAACTGAAAATTTTAGCTTTATACAATGTTGCTCAAAACAGATAGAAGATTTTGGTACTTCATACCTGAGTGTTTTTTTTTCCCATACCAACTACCTTTCTGTCTACAGAGATCTAGTATTTTGCTGTAATCACTTTAATATTTAATATATTTACATCTGCACCAGAATCCAGAAGTGCAGTTAGAGAAAACATTTCGCCTTGTATGCAAATGTTTACTTGTACATGGTGCTTCTGATATTCAATGGCCAAAATCCTCATTTCTCTATATCCTCAAATAGGATCTTTCTTTCCTTCAATGATCTCAACTTTCAGCTCTTTGAAGATAGTTGTAGTATTCCATTCATTTGCATCTGTGACTAAGTGATGCTTTCCTTTTTCTATTTCTTCAATTTTAGACTTTAAAACAGAGATTTCAGTTTTGAGGTTGTGTATTTCTCTGCTTACCTTCCCCAAAGTGAATGAGTGAACCTTATGTTGCAGTTGGTGCTTCTGAAAAGACCTGGTGTTCTGCTTAAAGGAGGCATCCACGAACAATGGCTTTTTAGCAAAACTTTTGGAAGAACTGGAAGAATGAAGCTGATCCATAAATGCTTTTGAGTCTGTTCTTCATTTCACCTTCTGCCATGGCAAGAATTTGTGAGAGGATTTTCATCTCACCTTCTTCTATCTGGGCCATCAACACCTTTTGTTTTTGAGGTATTGTATAAGTTTCTTCAATGGAACATTCAATGTAATAGTCTGAATCAGAGTCAGAACAAAATTGGCATTTACAATTTTCTGAATTTGAACAATCATAAGGTAGCATATATGTATTTAATTCTTCTATACAGGAATAATCACAAGAGGAGCTATATGAATCAGCAGATGATTCCTCTCGCTGTTGTTGCTGGATTTGTTCTCTAAACACTACATTAGGACAATGTTCTGTTGCATGACTTTTTGACCCACATTTCATCCACTATATTTGGGCCTCATTTTTGACAGTTTGACCTCGCCTGAACAAAGATTGAGATTTCTTACATATGTTTTTCTTTGACTCTTCTCCTACTGGACATTTATTGGAACTCTATCTAGTCTTACCACAAAGCCAACAAGTAAGCTTATTCCATTTCTCCTATTTCGAGGTATGCAAGTGTATATCAGAAGGCTTGTAGTAATGTGTTCTAGGGACATACTTGTAATATCCCTTCCTAGATCTTTAAGAGGCCTTGGGTCTATTGGAGACTTGTTTTCTGCCTTTGTGATATTTGGCAGTCTGTTTGTGTTCCTTCTTGGCTCTCTTTTTAGCTTTTGTCCTTCTAACCAGAGGATCATCATTGGTTAGTCCATATCTACTACAGATAGATTTACTATCTGGGAGCCTTGATAATTTGTCTAAGGACCTATTTACTTTAGAGCTAGTGCATAGACTGACCAATGCTTTATTGATGAGAGAATAAATTTCTACCCAGGTATATGATTCAAACGGTAATTGAAATACTTCTTGCAATATGATATAGTCAACAAATCTAGAAGGCAAAGCTGCAAGATATACTTGTTTCCATAGCAAACTTTTAGAATCTTTCACCTCATAGATTCTCTGCATCCAATATCGGTGAAAGTCTTCAAATTGTGACATCTTATTACATTTGAGGTTCATGAGTATGACCTTGTGCTTATCAACAATCTCCGTCTCAGAGCCACACCAGTGCTCTAAGATCATAGAAGTTAGAGCTCCAATCACATTGCTCTATGTTGTCCTGTCTGAATTATGTATAATATCTCCCACTTCATCTTTGAGTACTTCGCTCTCCATTTTTACCAGTAGAGCTGAAGATGATTCAGTCTCCCACCATCTGAGAAGTGTTCCAGTAAAACAGTGAATGATAATCTTACATGATTCAACTTCATTCTTTCCTATAATACACATTAGCTTGTATTCTATGAACATCATATCGATCATTTCTCTGATTTGACCAACATTGAGATTATCAATGTTCCATTCTTTGTGTGAATCAGGGAAGAATGTGTGTGTTTCTAGAATTTTTCCTTTTCCATCCAAGTCAGGAGCTGGATATTTATTGAACCGACTTTCCAGTGGTTCATAGATTGGAAGAATCTGGGACTCTGACTCTTTCTCTTCCTTAAATAAGAAGGCAATTGAAATCTGTTCCGTAGCTTTGGAATTGTCTAAAGAGATATGAGCTTCTTCTTTTGGAAATAAATTTTGGAATCTTCCAACAAGTTTGACAGGATTCTATATCTGCACATTTCTCTTGCATAAAAAAGAAGTAGGAACTAGTTTATTAGTTTTTGACAAACTTATTTTATCAACTTTTTTGGTTAAGTTTGTTAATAATCCCTTAGTAGTACCAATGTGGTCTACCATTTTCTCTTCTACATCTTCAATATTATTGAGAGATTATTTAACATAAGATATTACAACCGAAGATGAATATTGTACATCATTAAGACACTTATTTACATCATTAAGAGAAACTTGGACAATATCAAACTGTTCTTTTATTTCAACAGATTTTGTTGTGCTCATTTCAAGCCCTTCGACTGCGGTATTTGTCTAGTTAATTTGTTCAATGGCCTTTTGTATTATTCCATCTATACCTAGTGCATTGTCATCTTTGAGAACTAAAGGGATAGCCTTTGCACTATTTTGATTCTCTTCAATGATGATACATTTGGAGGGGAGGTAGATGGTGTCTCTGTTTTACTACCATCTAGAGTAGTCTAGGAATGTTTGGTTGAGGAGGAAGATGCCAAGTCAGTCATCAACACATTTTCTGACTAAACATTTCTTTTCCAGACATAGAAAGAAATCTAGGAATTTGTTCTATCCATATGTTTTTCCAATCCTGGGATAGTTTAATTTTCTCCTCAACTGTATGACTGAGGCCAAATTGTTCTAATTCAGGGTGTGTATAGATATCCCAATTCAACATCTCTTTCATCCAGTGGGATTCTATTTTGGTCTTTCTACACCCATCCATTAATGTAAGGAATTTATGCATCTCAGGTACAGAGGGATTTTTCCAGTCAAGTGGTAAGGTGAAAAATCTTGACTCTGGGATGAGGTCATTCATCTGTTCCAAGTATCCTAGGCCATATCTAGGCATATTACTTGGCCTCATCTTGCTGAACATTTATGTTAGTCTTGGATCTTCTAAAGTAGGCAATTCATGCATCATGAGAACATGGTTAGACTCATGTGGAAATGGGATGTCTGAACACTTCGGATTGGGACATGGGTTTACAGAGGTGGAAGGAGGTGCTTCACCAGTCCGAGGATGATGGATCTCATGTATGACAAATTCAACAAGAGTGCTTAATTTTATAGATGTATGACACTCTCGACATTTTACTTCTAATGAAGAAAAATTTACACTTTGTGCAAACTCAAATAATGAAATATGACGGCAAGAAATAGAACTGGAGCAGGCAGTATCTACAATGCGTGGATCTTGATAAGCTGACGAGCTTCTGTAGGCTTGTTCTATTCTTCTGCGGTCTATTGTGGATTTTCTGGGAAACGATAGGACAATAGAGGATTGATTTTCTTGTATATCTTCAGAAGTTATTTTCCTAAAAGTAGGAGGCTTGGGATTAGAAACAACCCAATGTTCCAGGAAAGTTAGATCTTCCCAATGAATAGTCTAGTGTTCAATCTTCTGATTTTTTGATTCAGTAAAAACAATGACACTAGACATGGAGTCTTTATTGGGTGCATGGAGGACGGCTGGATATAAAGTATTAGTATGCCGGAAACAACCCCTTGTCTGGATAGCAATGGTATGTCTCTTTCTGTGCATATCAAATCCAGTGGTCTGGATTTGCAACTATAGGATTTGGTCAATAGTTTTATCAAAGACATAAACTGGGAAATTTGGATAACAATCAAAATAGACTGGGCCATTAGACAAAGGAGCAACTATTCCTCCTATCAATGAATCGATATATCTGTTATGGGTTAAGTCAGTAGCTAACAAAAAGGTATTTAGGCCTTGATGAGTTAGAGGATCTATGCCGATTCTAATACATCCCAAATGCAAATATTTGGTTTTAAGCCTCTTTGCTTCAGCTTGTAGTTGTTTTGGATCAAGAAGAGGGATAAACTGAATACTATCGGAGTTTTCTTGGATCTGGCTTACTGTTTCTTTCACATTGATCCTAGTAGCAGCTTTCAGATGAAATACAGTCAAATCTGAATAGAATTCAGATGTAGAAATGCTAGGAAGTTGCCATCTTGCAGATGGTTGTGTTTCTTCATATTCTAGTTCGGCTTGATTTAACACATGCCTAGAACAAGATGCAAACATATCTCAGAGGGGATTTTCTATAGCAAAAGATTCTCTTTCTTCTATTTCACAGAAATAAATAGACTTTATGAAAGGCTCCATTTTAATATAGGGTGTTTTCTGAGTACTAACCGTTGAACCAAACGTTATTGGCTCCGATACCAACCTTTGGAGCAAGGGCTTCTAAAACAAGCTTGCTCGACCCTTGGCCTTGATACTTCTCTTCAATTTCCTTCAACTATCTTCCTTTACATGAACCCAACGTGAACCCATATAGGAACCTACTCAGATATTTCACGCTCTGTTGACTTTTCACACGACTTCCCTCTCCTTTAACGGTCTGGCGTCCCATCTATCCTTTGGTGAACCTCTGGCGAACTTCAAGGAAAAGATAAAATAAAGACAACTACTACACAACAAACATTTACTCAAGCACACAAGTACTCAAATGTGAAATGAACAAAAAACACTCTTCTCACATTATTTCAGAAATGATCTTCAGTAGTAGCACTGATTACAATTTATCCCTTCCAGAGATTGAATGTGTTTGCATTTATCAGACTTTTAGCTTCTCATTGATGAGAGAGAAATACTGAAGGCTTCTTGGCAAAACACAGACTCTGTCTTAGAATATACAGACTCAAGACTAGAAAAATCTACTAGATTCGACCACTTTAGATTCTTATCAATGTCGAGCACACTGATATGCAGGCTTCTCAGATCTCTAAGACTCTAAGACTCTCAAGCTCCGAATGGCCCGAGTGAGCCTTACCCTTTTATTATATAGGGAAAGGAGGGGACAAACATCCAACCATCGGGTAGACAAACTAAGTACTTATTATTCTATCAGTAAGGCAGATGTGGCTCAAAGCGCACCAAAAGTCAAAGAAGTGCTCTGAGTCTCATGTCTAAAGAATATTTGTATTGAAATACACTGTGGATGATTTATCAAATCCCACAGAAAATATTCTGACTAGATCTTTACATAGTGGATGCTTTTGTATAGAAAAGGCCCACGATAAAACTGGCCACAAATAGTCCTTGTTACTGGACATCATAATTACAAAGTGGAGGCTTTAAGGACAAGCCCACAGGAACGCTTTATCAAAAGACAGTGATTTCGAGGAACCAAAATATTTTATGCAAATTTTCATCCCATGCTTTAGTAAATATGCTTCTAACAATCATGTTTTTATTTAAAATAATCTGGTGCTTGATCTTGGTTAGAACAAGCCATTCATAATGCTTGACCATATACTCTCTTAAGATTTCATTATCAGAGAGCGGCATTATATCTTTAACAGTATCATAAAGAGAGTGAAAGCAAGTAGGAATATTATGTTCAAAACATGTGTTGCAACCCATCTTGCTATATACCTCATGGTACATTGGATCAATAGTTGTTCTATTAACCCCGTAATCTATCCACCATTGTTGTAACCATTCACACTGTTGATTTCTTTGCATGATCCTAGTTGTCCCAACTTTTAATTTAGTTTAGCGGGTTTCATATTTTCCATCAACATTTAGCATATCCCACCATAACTTCGTATATCCTGCAAAATCACAGATTGTGTCAAGAAAAATAAGCTTAGGATCATTTCCAGGCCATAAGGCTTCATTATTTGTCATCATTGGCTAGGAAAGATTCCTTGTGCGATTTATACTGATATATCTATTATAGATTCCTCTTTGGATTCCACCATGGGACCAAATCATAGTGATGTTGTGGAAGTCACTTTTAAGGGAATCTTCTACCAGGAGTGCATCTGCTCTACTTTTTGTATAGACCATGTCATGTATCCATTTACTACCTTTAGGGTACACTCTTCTTTCGGGTACTAGATGCACAATATCTGTATGTGCTTGCAAGTTTTCATTTAACACTTTTGTGTTTCTTAATTGCCAGGTTGGATTCCAATTTTCTCTATAGTCAAACCAACTCTGGTTATCAGGGATTGTTCTCAGAGTTTCCTGTTTTTGACTTTGATCCCATTATGTAACAAAATGCATCACATGTTCTTATTGCTAGACATACTCCCTGCTGAGAAAATCTGGCAGATAATTTTCTACTCCGTTAATGTGCTCTACTTCAAAATTGAAGTTAAAAAATAATGCTTGCCATCTGGAAAACTTAGCTTCTCTTGGTTTTATTATATCTTTCACTAATACCTTTTTTGAAGTCAAGGCATTCGTCTTGAGCAAAAAATTTTTGTTTACTAGATGTACTTCAAACTTCTTTATACAATTCCACGCAGCTTTAACTTCTTTTTCTATGGTGGAATAGTTTCGTTCTACAGGGTTCCAAGTTCTTGATGCGAATTTGACAATTTGTTCTTTACCTTCCTTTCTTTATTTAATAATGCCTCCCCATCCAATATTACTGGCATCATATTCAACAATTTTGAAGCCGTTATCATCAGCAACATAAAAAATAGGGAGTGTTTTAACCTTGGTCTCAATTTGTTGGACAACTCTTATGTGTACCTCTGACCATTGGGGTGGCTCCTTCTTCAATCTCTAACTTAGCAGACTTCTGTCTTTTGCACAATCTTGATAGAAGATGCTAACATAGTTGAGACATCCCAGAAATCTTCAAATTTGGGTCTTATCCATGATGACATCTGGAAATTTATCAGAAAATTCCAGGGTATACTTTTGTAGAGAAATTTGACCATTAAAGATAGTGTGGCCAAGAAATTTGATAGAAGTTTGAAATACTTCTATCTTCTTCTTGCTCAAGACCAATCCATATATTTTTACTAATTGTACAAATGTTTCTACATGTTTAAAATGGTCTTGGATATTTTTAGAGAAGATTAAAATATCATCAAGATAAACCAGAATCCAGTCAAAATATGGCTTAAAGATGGAATCCATTACCTTTTCGAATTTGGAGGGACCATGCTTCAAACCGAAAGGCATTACATTCCATTCATAATGTCCTGCAGGAATGCTGAAAGCAATTTTGAATTTGTCTTTCTCAGTAATGGCGACCTACAAGAATCTTGATTTTAAATCAAATTTTGAAAATACTTTTGCTCTTGCTATCCTTCCTATAAGATCTCCTTTGTGAGCAATATGATAGCCGTTATCAACAAGGACAGCGTGTAAGGGTTTATAATTTATTACAAGTCTTCGAATACCCCTAACTTGCTCTACCCTTTTATTTACATAAAAACCATAACAGTTCCATGGACTATCAGATTATCTAATAAGCTTTCTGTCTAGTAACTGATTTATTTCTTTCTCACATAGTTCTCTATATTCTTTATTCATTAGAATAGCTTTGATTTTACAAGGCTTTCTGATGTATTCTGCTTTATAAGGTAGTTAAAATGTGGGCTGCATTCGATGCCAGAAAGCGTTTGGCTCTTCAGAACAACATTCATCTTCTATCATCTTTTTCAGATCAACAATCTTTCTCTTGATCAGAGGATTTTTCAGCTGCTCTTCTACCTATATGTAGATTTCAAATCTTTAGGATCTGTCATCTTAGCTTCAGCTTTGTCCAGTTCTTTGATTGTCTGGACCATGGTAGAAACTCTTGGATTTCAGATGTATGGCATCTCAATTCTTTCTAAACTTCCTTTAGAAGTTGGAACAATAATGAAATAACCATCTCTATTTTCTTTTAGTATTATTGAACCATGTGGTTCAACTGCAGCTAGAAAGATATTACCAAAAATACAATCTATTGGAATATCTGCAACTGCAAATTTAGCTTTATACATTGTTGGTCAAAACAGATAGAAGCTTTTGGTATTTCATACCTGAGTGTTTTGTTTCCCAGACCAACTACCTTTCTGCCTGTAGAGATCTAGTATTTTTTTGGAATCACTTTAATATTTAATATATTTACATCTACACCATAATCCAGAAGTGCAGTTAGAGAAAACATTTTTCCTTGTATGCAAATGTTTACTTGTACATGGTGCTACTGATATTCAATGGCCAAAATCCTCATTTCTCTAAATCCTCAAATAGGATCTTTCTTTCCTTCAATGATCTCAACTTTCAACTCTTTAAATATAGTTGTAGTATTCCATTCATTTGCATCTGTGACTGAGGGCTGCTTTCCTTTTTCTATTTCTGCAATTTTAGAGTTTAAAACAGAGATTTCAGTTTTGAGGTTGTGTATTTATCTGCTTACCTCCCCTTAAGTGAGTGAGCGAACCTTATCTTGCAGTTGGTTCTTCTGAAATGACCTAGTGTTACGCTCAAAGGAGGCGTCCATGAACAATGGCTTTTTAGCAGAAATTTTGGAAGAATTGGATGAACGAAGATGATCCACAAATGCTTTTGTGAGTTTGTTCTTCATTTTTCCTTCTTCCATGGTGCAAATTTGTGAGAGGATTTTCATCTCATCTTCTTCTATCTGGGCCATCAACACCTTTTCTTTTTGTGGTATTGTATAAGTTTCTTCAATGGAAGATTCACTATAATAGTCTAAATCAGAGTCAAAACAAAATTGGCATTTATAATTTTCTAAATCTGAACAATCACAAGGTTGCATATATGTATTTAATTCTTCTATAGGGGAAGAATCAGAAGAGGAGCTATATGATTCAGCAGATGATTCCTCTAGCTAATGCTACTGGATTTGTTATCTGAACACTACATTAGGACAATGTTCTGTTGCATGACTTTTTGACCCACATTTCATACACTGTATTTGGGCCTCAATTTTGATAGTTTTACCTCGCCTGAACAGAGATTGATATTTCTTATCTCTGTTTTTCTTCAACTCTTCTCCTATTGGACATTTATTGGAAGTGTGTCCAGTCTTACCACAAAGCCAACAAGTAAGCTTATTCAATTTCTCTTGTTTGGAGGTGTGCAAGTGTATATCAGATGGCTTGTAGTAATGTGTTCTAGGGACATACCTGTAATATCCCTTCCTGCATCTTGAAGAGGCGTTGGGTTTATTAGAGACTTGTTTTCTTCCTTTGTGATATTTGGCAGTTTC
Source organism: Pinus taeda (assembly GCA_000404065.3). Taxonomy (NCBI): domain Eukaryota; kingdom Viridiplantae; phylum Streptophyta; class Pinopsida; order Pinales; family Pinaceae; genus Pinus; species Pinus taeda. The sequence goes on from APFE031578117.1 coordinate 96,493, forward strand.
CTTGTGTTCCTTCTTGGCTCTCTTTTTAGCTTTTCTCCTTCTAACCAGAGGATCATCAATGGTTAGACTATATCTACTACAGATAGATTTACAATCTGGAAGCCTTGATAATTTGTCTTAGGACCTGTTTACTTTAGAGCTTGTGCATAGACTGATCAATGCTTTAGTGGTGAGAGAATAAATTTCTCCCCAGGTATATGATTCAAATGGTAAATTAAATACTTCTTCCAGTCTGATATAGTCAACAAATATAGAAGGGAAAGCTGGAAGATATACCTATTTCCATAGCAAATTTTTAGAATCTTTCACCTCATAGATTCTCTGCATCCATTCTCAGTGAAAGTCTTCAAATTGTGACATCTTATTACATTTGAGGTTCCTAAGCATGACCTCATGCTTATCAGCAATCTCTATCTCAGAGCCACACTAGTGCTCTAAGATCATAGAAGTCAGAGCTCCAACCATATTTCTTTATGTTGTCCCATCTAAATTATGTATAATATCTCCCACTTCATCTTTGAGTGCTTCGCTCTTCATTTTTACCAGTAGAGTTGGAGATGATTCAGTCTCCCACCATTTGATAAGTGTTCCAGTAAAACACTGAATGATAGTCTTACATGCTTCAACTCCATTCTTTCCTCTAATACACATTAGCTTGTATTTTGTGAACATCATGTCGATCATTTTCCTGATTTGACCAACACTGAGAATATCAGTGTTCCATTCTTTGTGTGAATCGGGGAAGAATGTCTGTGTTTCTCGAATTTGCAAAATACTAGATCTCTGCAAACAGAAAGGTAGTTGGTCTGGGAAACAAAACACTCAGGTATGAAGTACCAAAATCTTCTATCTGTTTTGACCAACATTGTATAAAGCTAAAATTTGCAGTTACAGATATTCCAGTAGATTGTATTTTGGGTAATATCTTTCTAGCTGTAGTTGGAAGACATGGTTCAATAAGACTGAAAGAAAATAGAGTTGGTTATTTCATTACTGTTCCAACTTCTAAAGGAAGTTCAAAAAGAATTGAGATGTCATACATCTCAAATCCAAGAGTTTCTACCATGGTCCAGACAATCAAAGAACTGGACAAAGCTAAAGCTAAAATGACAGATCTTAAAGATCTGAAATCTACGATACAAGTAGAAGAACAACTGAAAGATCCTTTAATCAAGAGAAATATTGTTGATCTCAAAAAGAGGATAGAAGATGAATGTTGTTCAGAAGAGCCAAATGCCTTCTGGCATCGAATGAAACACACAGTTGAACTACCTTATAAAGCAGAATAAATCGGAAAGCCTTGTAAAAGCAGAGCTATTCAATGAATCAAGAACACAGAGAACTGTGTGAGAAAGAAATAAAGCAGTTATTAGACAGAAAGCTTATCAGAGAATTTGATAGTCCATGGAACTGCTATGGTTTTTATGTAAATAAAAGGGCAGAGAAAGTTAGGGGTATTCCAAGACTTGTAATAAATTATAAACCCTTAAACATTTTCCTTGCTGATAACACCTATCCTATTCCTCACAAAGGAGATCTTATAGGAACGATAGAAACATCAAAAGTATTTTCAAAATTTGATTTAAAATCGGGATTATGGCAGGTCGCCATTACTGAGAAAGACAAATTAAAAACTACTTTTAGTGTTCCTATAGGACATTATGAATGGAATGTAATTCCTTTTGGTATGAAGCATGCTCCCTCCAATTTCCAAAAGGTAATGGATTCCATCTTTAAGCCATATTTTGACTGACTTCTGGTTTATATTGATGATATTTTAATCTTTTCTAAAAATATCCAAGACCATTTTAAACATGTACAGACATTTGTACAATTAGTAAAAAGAAATGGATTGGCCTTGAGTAAGGAGAAGATAGAAGTATTTCAAACTTTTATCAAATTTCTTGGCCACACTATCTTTAATAATCAAATTTCTCTGCAAAAGCATGCCCTGGAATTTTCTGATAAATTTGAAAATGTCATCACGGATAAGACCCAACTTCAAATATTTATGGGATGTCTCAACTATGTTAGCAACTTCTATCAAGATTGTGCAAAAGACAAAACTCTGCTAAATCAGAGATTGAAGAAGGAGCCACCCCAGTGGTCAGAGGCGCACACAAGTGTTGTCCAACAAATTAAGGCCAAGGTAAAAATGCTCCCTATTTTGTAAGTTGTTGATGATAATGCCTTCAAAGTTGTTGAATTTGATGCCAATAATATTGGGTGGGGAGGCATCCTTAAACAAAGAAAGGAACGGAGAAACAAATTGTCCAGTTCGCATCGGGAACTTGGAACCCTGCAGAACAAAACTATTCCACCATAGGAAAAGAAGTTAAAGCTACATGGAATTGTATAAATAAGTTTGAAGTGCATCTAGTAAACAAATATTTTCCACTCAGGACAAATGCCTCGGATTTAAAAAAGGTATTAACCGAAGATATAGAAAATCTAGGAGAAGCTAAGTTTGCTAGATGGAAAGCCTTATTTGCTAACTTCGATTTTGAAGTAGAGCACATTAACGGAGTAGAAAATTGTTTGCCAGAGTTTCTTAGTAGGGAGTATATCCAACAATAAGAACATGTGATGGTGATTGTTACAGAATATGATAAAGTCAAAAATAGGAAACTCTGAGAACAATCCGTAATAATTAGAGTTGGTTTCAGTATAAAGAAAATTAGAAGCCAACCTGGCAGTTAAGAAACATAAAAGTGTTAGATGCAAACTTGCAAGCACATACAGATATTTTGCATCTAGTACCCGAAAGAAGAGTGTACCCTAAAGGTAATAAATGGATACATGACATGGTCTATACAAAAAGTAAACCAGATGCACTCCTAGTAGAAGATGCCCTTAAAAGGTGACTTCCACAACATCACTATGATCTGGTCCCATGGTGGAATCCAAAGAGGAATCTATAATAGATATATCAGTATAAATCACACAAGGAATCTTTCCTGGTTAATGATGACAAATAATGTAGCCTTATGGCCTGGAAATGATCCTAAGCTTATTTTTCCTAACACAGTCTATGACTTTGCAGGATATAAGAAGTTATGGTGGGATATGCTAAATGTTAATGGGAAGGACGAAACCCACTACACTAAATTAAAATTTGGGACAACTGAGATAATGCAATGAAATCAACAATGCGAATGGTTACAACAATGGTGGATAGATTACAAGGTTAATAGAACAACTATTGATCCAACGTACGATGAGGCATACAGTAGGCTAGGTTGCAACACATGTTTTGAACATAATATTCCTACTTTCTTTCACTCTCTTTACTGTTAAAGATATAATGCCGCTCTCTGATAATGAAATCTTAAGAGAGTATATGGTCATGCATTATGAATGGCTTGTTCTAACCAAGATCAAGCACCAGATTGTTTTAAATAAACAGATGATTGTTATAAGGATATTTACGAAAGCATGGGATGAAAATGTGTACAAAAGATCTCAGTTCCCTGAAATCACTGTCTTTTGATAAAGGGTTCTCGTGGGCTTGTCCTTAAAGCCTCCACTTTGTAATTATGATGTTCAGTCACAAGGACTATTTGTGACTAGTTTTTTCGTGGGCCTTTTCTATACAAAAGCATCGACTATGGAAATATCTAGTTAGAATATTTTCGGTGGGATTTGATAAATCATGCACAGTGTATTTCGGTACAAAGATTCTTCAGTCATGAGACTCGGAGCACTTCTCCGGCTTTTGGTAAATTTGAGCCACATCTCCCTGACTGACAGAATAATAAGTACTCATTTTCTTTGCCCGATGGTCGGATGTTTCTCCCCTCCTTTTCCTATATAAGAAAGGAGTAAGGCTCATTTGAGGCATTCATAGTTTGAGAGTCTTAGAGTCTTAGAGATCTGAGGAGCTTGGGTATCAATGGGCTTGGCACTGATAAGAATCTAAAGTGGTCAGATCTAGTAGAGTTTTCTAGTATTGAGTTTGTATATTCTGAGATAGAGTCTGTGTTTTGCCAGGAAGCCTTCAGTATTTCTCTCTCATCAATGAGAAGCTAAGAGTCCGACAAATGAAAACACAGTCAATCTCTGGAAGGGATACATTGTAATCAGTTCTACTGTTGAAAATCATTTTTGAAATAATATGAGAAGAATGTTTTTTGTTCATTCTGCATTTGAGTACTTGTGCTCTTGAGTAAATCTCTGTTGTGTAGTAGTTGTCTTTATGTTATCTTTGCCTTGAAGTTCGCCAAAGGTTCACCAAAGGATAGAAGGGACGCTAGACTGTTAAAGGAGAGGGAAGTCGTGTGAAAGGTTGACAAAGCGTGAAATATCTGAGTAGGTTCATGTATGGGTTCACGTTGGGTTCATGTAAAGGAAGATAGTTGAAAGCAATTGAAGAGATGCAACAAGGCCAAACGTCGAGCAAGCTTGTGTGAGAAGCCCCTGCTCCAAAAATTGGTATTAGAGCCAATGACGTCTGGTTCAATGGTTAGTACTCAAAAAACACTCTTTATTAAAGTGGAGTCTTTCAGAAAGTCTATTTCTTTCCATGAAATAGAAGAAAGAGAATCTTCTGCTATATAAAATCCCCTCCGAGATATGTTTTGCATCTTGTTCTAGTTGTGTATTAAATCAAGCCGAAATAGAATATGAAGAAACACAACCATCTCCAAGATGAAAACTTCCTAGAATTTTTGCATCTGAAGTCTATTTAGATTTGACTGTGTTTCATCTGAAAGCTGCTATTAGGATCAGTATTAAAGAATCAATAAGCCAGATCTAGGAAAACTCCAATAATATTCAGTCTATCCCTCTTCTTGATCCAAAGCAATTACAAGCTGAAACAAAGAGGCTTAAAACCAAATATTTACATTTTGGATGTATTAGAATCGACATAAATCCTCTAACTCATCAAGGCTTGAATATATTTGTGTTAGCTACGATCATAGACTTAACCCATAACAGATATACCGATTCATTGATAGGAGGAATAGTTGCTCCTTTGTCTAATGGCCCAGTCTATTTTGATTGTTATCCAAATTTCCCAGTTTATGTCTTTGATGAAACTATTGACCAAATCCTACAGCTGCAAATCCAGACCACCGATTTGATATGCACAAAAAGAGACATAACATTGCTATCTAGACAAGGGGTTGTTTCCAGCATACAAATACTTTGTATCTAGCCGTCCTCCATGCGCGTAGTAAAGACTCCACATCTAGTGTCATTGTTTTTACCGATTCAAAAAATTAGAATATTGAACACCAAACTATTCGTTGGGAAGATCTGATTTTCCCGGAACATTGGGTCATTTGTAATCCCAAGCCTCCTGCTCTGATGAAAATAACTTTTGCAGATATACAAGAAAATCAATCCTCTGCTATCCTATCTTTTCCCAAAAAATCCACAATAGACTGTAGAAGAATAGAACAGGCCCACAAAAGCTCATCAAATTATCAAGATCCAAGCAATGTAGATACTTACTGCTCCATTTCTGTTTCTTGTTATCATATTTCATTATTTGAGTTTGTACATAGTAATTAGTGATATAGTACAAAGTAATTAATAATAGACTAGACATTAAATTTTATTTAAAAATAATAAATTTATTTTCATAATGTTAAACTTCGAATAAATTTTAAATGTTTTTAGTCAAAGAAAAACTAACAAATCAATGAAAAGTTGAATTATATACTACCAGTGGCAGGTATAATAAAGCTAACATTAATAACTGAGGTTTTCTTTTCCAGGGGTCAGAGCAGAAAAAGGTAGATGGCAGATGAACTAATATAAAATATATCTGGAATTAAAAGAAGACATTAATGTTTTGGGGTATTTTAATTGGTAATTTTAGATATGTGAAATGGTTAAAACTGGAGACATTTATGTTCAAATTTCTTGTTTGGGACCTCGTTTATGGAGAGGAAAACAAGTCATAAACACCATAAGTTTACTAGTAATTAAAATTATTAGTAATTAAAGAAAAAAAGAGACTTCGTAGCAATGCAAAACCCACCAACCATAAACCCCATAGGGTAATAGTAGTTAAAGAAAAAAAGAAACTCCTTGACACATGCAAAAACCCGAAATCATGCATACATACCACAGAACCTAAGACACCCAACCACACACAAACATGGTGGACCAGGCCAGGGGCAAAGGCTGAGGAGGAAGTAAATGTATAGCTTCTATAAGCTTCGATGAGATATATACTATAGTTCCTTCTAATGGATACATTTCCCTCTGCCTTTATTGAACAACCGTTTGACCAGAGACAAGTACAAATCCCCTCCCTCTTCGACAACGGAAGGAGAATTTCAAAATTAGTCCACCTCCCCGTTGTTAAAAAAAGTAGGTATATGGAAAAAGCTTTCATGTTTTCTAATGAAGTTTCAATTCATGTTTTTTCCTTCTCGAACCCTCATTTTTGTGGTTCTTTTCTTATTTTAAGTTTCAATTTGTGGCCTTTTTCTAAAGTATATGGAATATCTCTTATATTTTCTTTTATTAAGTTCCCATTCTTGTTTTTTTTTCCTTTTTCTAAACGGTCTCTACTAAAAGGCAGCAGAGATTATAGTCATGATTCTGGGTTTATATGTTAGTGTTTGCATAGAAATCAAACCATTAAACCTAAAATTTTAAAGCACATATTTTTCTAGCTTATTAAATATTAACAGGTTTTCTGTTAATTAATGAAGAATTTAGAGGTTTTATTTGATCTCTTCCACACTAAATAAACACAATAATTTTCTTTAAGAAACCATATTCTCAACCATTTTTCTAATAATGAAATAGTATTAACAATATTTGGTTAGATTTAATTATTTGTATGGAATGTAGCTAAATGTGCATGTGGCTCTAGAACATTGATGAACAAGCGCGGACGCATAATTATGCTAACATCCCAACCTCTTTCTTGCATGTGATGTGTTGTCATGTAATGTGTTGCAGTGGGTTTACTCTAAAGATCGGTGATTGATAGATGACTCTAACTTGTACGAGACTTTCTCTCGCCCAGTGCAGAATAGCAACTATAGATATGCCATCGACAATGGAACCATACAAGGGGCCCTGCGAATAGAGCTAGTGAGTTTGGCTACTTGTAAACTGTATCAGCCACTCCAATTCCAATTTGCCATAACTTCTTCATAGCTATTACATCACCTCCTAGCATTTCAAACCTATAAATTGTATCGACTGCTCCAATTCCAGTCATGTTATCAAGGTTCAAGCATTGCAAAGTATCTTCTATTGTAAAGTTGAGATGCTGGAATGAGGTCATCTTACATGGGTTCTCTATATGTTCTTCTGTCGTGCATACTTTTCTAGAAACACATCTAATACACTACTTGTGTGAAAGCATCTTATGCCAATTACGAGAATGGATCATACCACCACTACAATTAGCAAAGTTGGATCCTTGAATATTTTGGAAAAACTATGTGAAACAAAAGCAACATCACTAAGTTTGTGTTTTTAGCAATTCATGGGTTCGACTGAAGGGGCAAGTTATGAGTTTGAACCATTTGGATTTCTTTAACTCAAAATCCCTACAATTTTTGGCATAACACAAACATCGCACCATAGGTCGTGGGTTCGAGATGTCTGCATTTCTCACCCCACAATGGGTGAATGTTGTTGGAGAGGCGGATTAGTGGGTGATTGTTATTTGGAGAGGCAGGCTCTATTGTACACTCTCAGTGAATACTCCAATAATATGAAGGTTCTAGCAGTAGCGGAATGGGCTTAACTTAGCTAGGTTGTGTCTTTGCATACCTCAATAATATGAAGGCTCAGTAGTGGTATGGGCTTAACAGAGCTAGGTTATGGCTTTCCCTAGTCCAGTTTCACACAATACTATAGGAGAGATAACCATCTAACCCCCATATAGACATATTAGCATGACACATTGTTAAGTGGTGTGGATCAGGCTTCCATGCTATGTTATGAAGCAAAGTTGTGAGGCATTCCTTATGTTTAAAAAGTGGACAATCAGCAAGCTATCCTTTCTTGTCATGATCATGTCATCTGGAATGGAAAAAAATCCTAGTGGGACCAACCAAAGAGATTTCATTCATAATGATACTGTCTAAATTCATAGCTTATCTCTAACTGCTACCCTACTTCATTCTCATAATTCATCAAGGTAAAAGTCTGCCTATTGCATTGAATGTTTCTACTTTTGTTGTTGTGATTCCATTAAGGTGGCCATTAAACATGAAAATATAAATGATAACACATTTCTAAGTCCTAATCTAGTGACGATGGGATGCATATCTCTTTAAACTGACTTGTGTTATGCCCAACAAGATTATAAATATGCACACTACACAGTTGGGAGTTCATCTGGCTAAATCCATCGTATTCTAACATGCTACTCATTAGGGGCAGGATGGGAGAGGACATTGTTGTGCATGTTAGAGATACAAGTAATTTGTGGGATGCATTCTATTCCAAATGCTACAATCCAATATCATTGGTTATTATAGCAACATCTATTTTTCCAAGTAGTATCTGATGTACTTGAACATATAATTATTTGTGTTTTAGAAATATGACTTGAATCCAAAAATTTCAATGACAACCACATGGGACTTATACCATCCCATTGGAAAGGAACTTGTCAGGAAAGGGAGTTATTTAACTCATCAAACTACAACAGGAATGTTGTGTCTTATCCACCTCATTTCTCCTTGTTTTTTTATTCCTTGCCAATGAATATATATCACGTCCCTTTTGAGATAAAGAGTTAAATTTCACTAGAAGGTCCAGTCTTTAAGAGAAATATGCTCATTCAGTTGAGATTTACTATTTACAAAAGCATGAATTTGGTTATGCTCAAATATTTTCCAGCAAGAAGTACTTCAAGTCTTTATTAGAGTAATTTTTAGTTACGTTTTCTTTTTTAAAGTGCACAAATTGAACTCTTCAACAAATACATTCTAGATAAAAAGATGTACAATTGGCCCCACCCATTGAGCTTCACCATGGGTCACATGGCATTTTTCTCTACATGGAATTTGTGTTGGTTCACCTATTCAGATTTAGGGAGGAACTTGTGGGCATGACCAAGAAAAAATGTGTTTCTTCAATGATACCCATCAACACACTTTATTGTTTAAGTTTGTGGTTGTCGAATGTAGCCTATGTATGTTTATCTATTTGTTTTATATAGATGCTCAAGGCCCTCATGTATGTTGTAGTGAATGTCATTGGATTATTGTAAATATCTTTAGGTGATTCCATTGTTGAATATGGGGAAGCCCAGTTCAATGCTAGGGGTGTCATGTTGGTGGATAAAAACTTTGGAAGTGGGTCAATGTTCCTTTGATAGTTGATTTTTTTTTTTTGTGGCAACCATATCATTTATCACAGGATGAATAAAAAAAAAACTCAATTTTTTATTGATCATTCTATCCATTGTTTCCTAATCCCATTTTTCTTGAATGATTGATCGCAGGAATTTCTTGTGATTGGAAAACAACCAGATATCTATAACATATGAAGGTTGTTGAACAAGTTGTGGCAGTGATTGTGATCTATAAATGAACCTAATTTCTTCCTTTGCCTTGGGAGGTAAATATTTTTATTACCATCTTTGCATTTTTTGAGGAATTCCTTGTCTTTTATCTCCAAAATGAGCGCTCAATGGGCCTTGAGATTAGTGATTACAACCTTTTGCTTGTACCCATTTTAGTATGCATTGCATGTAAATCCCTACAAATCCCCTAGCTAAGATCAATGTTGCCTCCTCTAGGGGTTGCTATGGGGTTGATTCTGCAAGGAGCCTGGTTTTTCTAAATGGATATTTCATTCTTCACAAGATTGATATCCCATGGATGCACATTATTGAAAAAAAGTGGAGGGGACTATACTATTAGTTATAGACATCATGTTGATGGACATAGGGAAGGTTATTGCCACCCTTCAATTTAATTGCGATTTGGCTCTTTTTTTAGTATGTCTACTTCTTTCCTATTCATACTTTAGTACAAAGTATTAAAATTCTAGTTCCTTGAGTTACACACCATTGGGTGATAAGTAAAAACAAAATAATTGCAATATTTAGGTGGTACAGTGATGGCGTTGAAGCTCGATTTGTATTGGCATGAGATGAAGATGATACCCATGAAGCTTTGTAGCAAAAACATGGAATGATATTTGAGATGAATGGTGTTAATGGGATGTTTGATTGAATTCATTTGAGGTTTAGCTTAAGCCAGAATTGTTTGGCTGATTTCCACACCATATCTAGTCATTGATATGTTTCTTTGTATTAAATGATGTCAATGGTTTCATTCTCAAGTATTAGTCTATTTGTATATAGGACTGACCACTTGAATCCCTTTATAGACCAGATTAATGAAGCCATGGTTTCCTCTTTTGTTTTATTCTATGAAGACATTTTTTTTAGGTTGGCCTACTATAATATTCCAACATGAACCTATCAAGCCAAAGTGAGAACATTAGTGCCTAGTAAAAATGGAATTATGTTTGATCCTTGAGCTTTACCAGTTCAAAATCAAAACTAATTTGACTTGAGGGGATTTCCATTTCTTTTTTACATTTTTAAACTTTAGATCTTACTCTTTAACAGTATATTGGAAAGAGGATTTTAAACTTTGTTTACTTTGTTTTTCTCTCAATTTGTGCATGCTAATTTTACACTAAATTGTCATGTAGATATAGTGATTTTCTCACTAGTTCTTAGTATGGAATGGGAATAGTTTGTTCTAAACAGTGAAAATGAAACCCAATTCACTACTTTGTATCAAGCTAAGTTACATGTCGATATAAAGGTATACCGTAAGTACCATCAAAGTTTTCTAATTGTAGAGAATTTCATTTAGTTATAACATTGATCTGTGTTTATGTTATTTCCAAGTGTTTCCCTCCACCTTTAGTGTAAAGGCTTCTTTGGGAAATCTAAAAGTAAGCGAATCTTAAAATGTTTGTGTTATTTGAGAGGAGAATTAAATGAATTGGCATTCTTCTATTTTTATTTTTATTATTATTTATTTAGTCCATTTCATGTAACATAGTTGAAAGCAGCTCTGGCACACAAGAATCTTAAAACCAGCTAGTCTAGATAATCATTACCATTATCCAACATAGGACCATATAATAGATAGATAAAAAAGGGTCTATATGTAACACCCATTAGATGATAGGACAAGTTTAGATCAATTGATCTATCTTCCCAAACGTTGGAACTTTCCTTATGTAAAGAGCTACCATTGGTTCCCATACAGTCTTGGTTCATAGACATATTAACAGTAGGTGGTTCGTTTCCTCTTTAACCTCATTACAACATGGATATCTTCGGGGAAATTCTAAGCCTGATTTTTGAAGTTTATTAAAATAAATCCGCCTTCAGAAAAAGATTCAAATATAATGGTGTATGTTTCTATTAAAAACCTAAAGATGATGTTGTTGTCTGCTTATGTTGGGATAAAGGCTTTATAATGGTCATATTTTGTACCATAACTTAGCTTAGGAAATTTAAGTAGGGATTACTTTATCTTAAAGAGTTATGTTATGATGTAATAAAGTTAATCTATAATGGTTTAAAATTAATTAAGTCATATGTTCCTTGTTGGATGTTGAAGGGTTTATGTAACTTGTGTCTTCCTCATTAAGACAAATGATATGTAATGTTTCTCATACCCAATGCTTAATGAATCATATTTTCCTTCTCCCTTCTATCTGTAACTTTGTAATATGTGTATATCTATGTAACTATATAGGTTATAGTGAAATATTTTTGTGTTTGCATGGAAGAACTATTAGAAGAGTAGGTCTTTGATTTTCATATTTATGAGGGTTTTCTATTTTTCTAATTAGAGTGTTCATGGACATGCTTATTTCCCTCCAATATCACAACCAAAAGAGCTACCTCTAAAAATTCAATATGCCAAAGGAAAGGAGTGGATCTTTTAGTTTCGATTTTGGCCTAATAATAATAGTATGATGCATTTTTTGGAATGGGGACACCATGTATTCAATAAATGCAATTGTAATCTCATGACATAGGTATATGCCAATTGTTAATATTTGTTCAAAGATATTTCAAAGAGGTTTGCAAATGTTTTTGCAAAGTAATTAATACTCTTGGGAGGAGATTTGTATCCCATTTTATATTTTGTAATTTTCTTGAATGACATTCTGCCTCTGAAGAATAAGCTTTGTTGATAGACATTGCTAGCATGGGGGCTTCACTCAATGAATCTATGACATATCACGTGCATTCATGGCATACTAAAAAATACACTTAATTTGAATACATATTGGAAAATACCTCTAAAGATCACATTATTTAACCCCCTCCCAATACAAATCCAATATGCCTTCCCAATCTAAAAATCCCCTACTTTCACTGGATATTGTAGATATCCATTTTTTCATTAAATTTGAGCTCCATTTTTTATACCTGCCAATATAAAATCCCTTTACCCTGTGTTATATGCTCAATATATTGTCATTTTCCCTTCAATATATATCCCCCAATATGAGTGCATGTGGTATGGTATTGTTCTCCCAGTGAAGCCCTCATGGCTGCTAGTTGTTTCCATTTAATTTAAAAAAATTGTATGAAAAGATAAACAACATATTTATCACATATTTGGTGTTGATCAAATTGATATAGTCTAGAATATCAATCTTCCAAGTTGGTCTATATTGTTTTCACATTTTTTGGATTACAAAATTAAGCACATATGTATAATGTAGATGCATGCAAAGTTTTCAATGTTGTCAAGAGGTCTATACCCATTATGATCGATAGTTCACTTCTTAAATATGTTAATTTTGAGAATGATACTTTAATTGACCAAATGCCAAAGTTATGGAATTTTAAATACCCATTATATTAATTCAACTTGTGGTGTTTCTAATCAGATCTTTAATTAGAAAAGTATGTGTAATATTTTAATAGATAGTGTCTTTTGTGATTATATATGTATACCATGGAAAATATTTGATAAATTCCAACTTAAATATAGATATTGAAAAATGCGTCTCAGGTGGTCAAACATTGCCACCATTCCTTAATTCTCATATTTAAAACACTTTGATGCAATATTTACATTGTGAGATCGAATAATATGTAATTTACATTGTGGTTTCTCAAATTTATATGAGAGTTCTAAATATAAATGTAACTCCATGCTTATAAATACATACTGGTCATGATGGCTTCAAGGATCCACAATGAATTTTTGATCAACACAATATCAAGTCTAACCACTTATAATATGAGCCACACCACATAAAAATGCTACCTACTATTGCCTACAACTAACCATTTGATTTCCTTTTCTCCAATTCAAAAAGGGGTCAATGTTGTTCACTGCAATTCTCACTTGTAGCTTCCCTTTCAAGCTGCACTATGTTGTCCATGGGCATCACCATTGTTTCCTCCACTATGTGATGAAGCAGAAGAAATTTCTTACAAAGAGGGTATGAAAGCAACCACTTGGTGATCGTTCTCATAAAACTAATACTTTCTAGCAAAGTGTTTGGTGGAGAAGTGTTTGCTACAGAGAGAAAGGGTTGGGCATGGACACACTCCTAAGGCTTGCCATTCAATTTTCCTAGTCGGTGAATATGGTTATCTCTAGTGCCTCTCTGTCTGAGAAATATTTTGTTGTATTAGTGGGTTTTTCTCAAAAGGAGCAACCCCTTGATGAGCCACTCTTTATGTTGAGTGTTATGGATCTAAAAGGCAAGAAAACTCATTAGGTCTTTGAGCCATTACATGTACTCTGATAGAACCTCACCCATGATTTTGTGGATCTCCTTGATGTTTGTTATACTCAGTTGTTCGAACTTTGGCGATGAAAACTCAATCAAAAAATACTTATTGAATGTACCCAAAGAAGGTGCAACCTTATTCAGTAGGTAATGCCAAAAGTTCATGTAACACTAGATTCCATGGTCCTGTAGTGCCATTTGGAAATCTAATAGCCTCTTCACATCATTCATCCTCGGATGGCTTCCCATAGAGAAGCATTGGGGTGTGGCAGAAAAACATAGCCCTTGGATGGCTTGACATAGAGAAGCATTGCGATGTGGCAGAAAAAGGTAGCCCTTGTAGGGGTATTGACCAGAGAAAATTTGACCTTGATGCATGAGCAGCCTAATTATGATCATGCAGTGCAAAGTGCTATTGCTGGAGCGAATTCCAAATGGTGGATTTTATTTTCTTATTTTCTTCAATTGACATTGGTAGTGACTTGCTACTTCATAGATCTTCTTGTTAAGATTCAATTTATGTTTTTTTCTTCCCAATACCTGCCTTTTGTGATGGATGTATTGGCTTTGATTTACCATAAGTCTGTGAGTTCCCTATATTCACTTTCAAATTTATACTGAGTCTCTTATAACCTCGACCATACCTTATAGAAAGTCTAATTTTCATACTTATATTTTTTTGGGTTTTATTGGGATACAAATTTATTTAAATTATTTAATATTTATTAGTTAACATGTGTGAAAATTAAGATGTTAAAGTGGAATTGTAACTAAAAAATTCCTGGGGAACTTGTAAGATGTGAAATGCAATATATGAAGAGGTTTGATATCCAAATTTAATATTTTATTATTTTATATTGATATTTGAAATTGATTTGAAATAATAATACAAATTTAATGTTTCATTCATTTACATTGGTATTTGAAATAATAATGAACGTACTTTTATATGAGTGGGTAATGTTTTCTTCACACCCAAAAATACTAATGCATGTTAGTCCTTGAATCACATCTAGTTAGTCCACTAACTAAAGCTTTGTTGGAGAATTGTTATTTTTAGTGAACCTATACCCTTTGTGATTGCTAGTGTGAATGTGTTTGTTACAAAAGTGTTTTAATGTCATATGTTTCCTTCCACACCTCTCTCATATTTCAAATTCTAGTTAAATGTTTGGTCTAACTTCCATTTCTAAGGGCTTAGAAAATCTTTTCTTATTGGATGGAAATTTAAGTATCGTGAAATTTGTGAATATGGATGTTTGGCATCAGTCAAAAGGCTCTCTACGTAAAAATGGAAATGTCAATATAAGCGATCTCTCTACATAAAAATGGAAATGTTGATATAAGTGATCTTATGAAAATGGACTTCAATGACTTCAAAACTATCATGTGGCTACATTTCTATATTCTTGGGTAATGCATTATGATTTCAATCAAGCTGGTGTATATTCGTAGATTTAATGAACATTAGACTTGTGCCAATTAGAGAAATATCAATTGTAGCCATTGAAAATCCTATGAAAAATGTGAAACTTTTATTTAATGCAAGGATGGTGAGATTTTTTTTTTTTTGCATAAGAGAGTAGTAGTATTATATTAATCTACTCCCAGTCGTGGAAAAAAAGGGACCTTACACTTTGAAATCAGTGCCATCCTTGGGCAAAATTATTTTTAGACTGTCAAGTTGAGCCTAAATACTATGCAAAAATTCAAAATTCAGTCAAGATAGTACAAAAGCATTTGGATATGCCTTACAGATCTGTCCAAGTAGCAAAATACATTTATAGTTTAGTATAAAACACTAGAGAAGACTAATCATTTGGTTCAGCTGGCCTGTTGAGATCAATCACTGTTGATTCCTCCTTGGAATGGGAATTCTTCTCAACCAACTAAATCTGCAATTCTTTAATTTGGTTACGTAGTGAAAACACCTCATCTTCCAGTTGATGAATCTTCTAGTTATTCTCTATGCTTCTCTCAAGCATTTCACAGGATTCTTGTTGTTGTTTCTGGAAGGAATTCTAAAGTTCAACTAGACTTTCCCGTAATTCGAAAATCTCTCGGTTGCAGGGGGTACAAACATGAGGGGAGAGAGTAGCTAGAGGGGGGCACTTATCCCAATCCTAGTCCATGTGACTCGCCACCCTACTTGAACGTTGTCGACGATAACGCCAAGCATCCATGATATCTGGCTGAGGGAGAAATTTTGAAGGGAAGGCCAAGTCCCAATAGACACAAAGATAGATTTCGTGACCCCAAATTCATTGAGGTGAAGTAGAAATTTGCCAGTACCCATGAGTCCTTAAGGAGAGAACCAAACCAAATCACCCAAATTACCAACCTCGGAGTCTCCACAGTACTCCAGATTCTTCCATAACTAAATTCCCAACAATACTCTTGAGATCTATCCAATTATCCACACCAAACAAGGATTCTGGGATACAAAGGCCCTAGATCCATTGTCAAGGAATTATTACATAGATAATACCACAGGGACCTAAATCGAGGCTTAATTGAGAGAGGCCCTGCTCTCGAAATATCACACACATTATTGTTTTCAACATCAAGGATCTCATGAAGAGACTATCCAACACTAATATTGTCTCAGAGGTAGAATTGAAATTCCCAAATTGTCGAAAAAAAGCCCCAACTATTCCTATGCAACCTAACCCTCTCAGCCCTTTGGACAGAGACATCTCTACTACAACGATTCTGATAACTGTTTCCGAATTTATAGAAATCCATGAACCATGAGAATGAAATCTTACCTCCAGGGTCCTAATTACCATAATCATTCAACACTTATGTAGTTCTGATGCTTTAATATGGCCTTCGGTAGCCCTTTCCTATTCATACTTGATCATTTATTAAAAAATAATATTTTCAATTCCATATGTGACTCTTCCCTTTAAAAATCATGTACACATGCAGGTACCATAATACATAACCAGTGTGCATAATTTAAAATATGAAAAAATAAAAATATTTCTTATTTCTTGGGTGGGGCTTATGGGTTTCACCGAAAGCCCACCTACAGGAGCCCATGGCCTAACTATATCAACTAATTTTTGGTGATATTTATACACCTCATGAGAAGGCCTAAATCAGGGAAGGTGATAAGATATCAACATTATAGTCCTTTTTTCCCCAGATCAAGTATGATTTTCACCGTGCCTCATACACTCCCAGTCATAGGAAACCCTTGTTTCCTTGCAGAGATGTTCAAAGATGTTCATCTTCCATTATATGAAATCCTTTTGCACAACATTGAGAGGTGATATTTGAGGCTTGGGATGGACCAATCCAAAGGAAATTTTCATTGGTGCCATGGTTGAATTAGGTTGTATTCTTCCACTCCTATTTACTGATATCAATAAAGTAGCTATGTCTTGTGCTTGAAATGTTATGATCTCATATTTTTTATGAGTTATGTATAATATATCATGATGAATATGTTTATTCTTGATGATCTAACAAGTGTATTATGCACACAATTTGAACTACTTGCTATGTATATGCTTCTCTGAATTGTGTTGCAGGTTTGATTACTTTAGAGGAAGTAGAGGTTTTGGACCCTACATGATCAACACCAAATGTAGGACCTATGTTGGAATTATGGCATAGGTTTTGATGCTATGGCACTGGTGTTGTCCTTAATGGCAACTCTCTTTGGTATCAGATCTCAGTTCAGGCTTTTCAGTGAAGTAAAAAGGCATATGCGTAGGTTCATCTAGAGTAAGGTGCGTATACACGCGGGTTAGATGTAACAAAGGCACGTATATGTTGGAGAACTTGCTTTTGGACCATGGTATTTAGTCCTTGGGATTTGAACCTATGGTTTTGGACCATGGCATCTCGTCAGATGTGTTGATCCCTAGTATTGGGTCCATGGTATTGGTTTATTATGGTTTTGGGCCGTGGTATTGAGGAAGGCCTAAGACTATAAAAGAGGAAGGAGATCATGTGGCAAATGATCATCTGAATTATTATTGAATATCTGATAAAGTGGTAGATCTGGAATACTCTTCATGGGGTTATGATGCAGATCTGGATCTGAATGAAGGAGGAACCTTAGCACAAAGAGAAGGATAAGTTCTATTAATGGCTCATAATCTTTAAGTTTGAATGATAGTATCTTTGTATGATTTTGGTCAGTTATATGTGGCGCTTGCTTGATCTATAACACTGATAATCTAGGTTAATTAACAACTGAATATCTGAAAGAGCGAATTATCTTTATAGATCTGTAAGCAGGTTCAGTGAAGCGGAGGCGCGTATACATGTTGGTTCACTGAAGTAAAACAACGTATACGCAGGTTGTTACAAACACAGAAGCGCATGCACGCACGTTACAGGTTAATGAAATAACGTATATATTTTAATTTGTGATCTAGCTGCTTCTGTCTAGTACTGCTATGTTCTGGGTTCAGATTTTGGTGTGTGGTTTCTGGTACTGTGTTTTGGGTACAACTCTTAGAGAAGTATCTACTTGATTCAGATCTAGTTGGTGGAAAGGAGAATGGTTGATGGAGAAATTCTTGAAGATTGATTGATGTTCATGGATCCAGTCCGAAAATTTATGAAACGTGGTCCCTGGAAGAAAGAGAAGGTTGTAGCCTTCTGTAGGCCAGCACCTACGTACTAGTATCTTGGCTAGTGCTAGAGCTAAAGGGGGTTGTAGCTCCCTTCCAAGAGAAGTTGGAGAATGAGAGAGAGTCATAGTTCTCTGTAGGTTGCAGCCTACGTACTGGTAAAGGACTACACCAGTACATTGTAAAAGAAGTTTCTAATTTAAAATAAGATAGAGACAAATTACAGCAGGTGGTTTTCACCCACATTGGGTTTCCACCTTATATCTTGTGTTCTTGTGTGTGATTGTCTTTCTGCTCTGTTTTACTGTCTCTGGTTACTGGTTATTTGATTCTGAAACTCAGATTAACAATCATCATCAGAAAGATAAAGTAAATTAAAAGTTTGCTTTGTATACACGGGTTTCCTTCTGCATAGTTGCGTATATATGCGAGTTTAACTAACTGAAGTAGCATCTATCATTTGTTTTGAAAAAGGAATATTTGACTTGATAATACTGATTCACCCCCCCTCTCAGTATTATTTCCAACAATTGGTATCAGAGCAGGTCCTTTAGAAGAAGCTTGATCGCTTGGAGGAAGATATTTCATCATGAGCAACTATGAGAGGGAAGCATCAATCAAGCCACCGATTTTTGATGGGACAAACTTCGTATATTGGAAGGTAAGAGTTACTACCTATCTTCAATCTCTTGGTACAGAATTTTGGGATATCATAGATACAGGGTATACTTTTCCATCAGTAACTCCTACAGATCCAGCTGAGAAGAAGAAATATGAAACAAATGCAAAGGCAGTCAATACTCTATTAGGATGTTTATCTCAATCAGAATTTGTCAAGGTTATGCAGTATAAATCCACAAAAGAAATATGGGACAAGATTTTACTAAGCTATGAAGGAGATGATCATGTAAAATGAGCAAAACTTCAAACCCTCAGAATTCAGTATGAAAATCTTAGAATTCATAATGATGAAAGTGTGGCTAACTATTTCCTTCATGTAGATGAGATTGTTAATTGTATGAAAAACTTGGGTGAAGAAATAAAATAGGTTGTTGTGGTTGAAAAAGTTCTAAGATCTTTGTCCCCTAGGTTTGAATCTAAAGTTTCTGCAATAGAAGAAAAAGAGAATCTACGAAATCTTACCATGTCACAGCTACACGGAATTTTGACTGCTTATGAAATGAGGAAAGGAGGACCATTAGACAGGAGAGAAGCTACTTTCAAGGCTTCAGGCAAAGGAGATTACTATGAGTCAGGTCACGTATCAAAAGAAGAGGAAGAATCAAATTTTGTCAAGAACCTTCAATGGGGTACTGGAAGATTTCGAGGTAAGTTACCTTTCAAATGCTTTGCTTGTGGAAGAGACGGTCACTATGCTTCCAAGTGTCCTCATAAGGATAAGATTGACAAGGGGAAAGAATCTGTTAGATGGAACAAGAAACAGAACGCAAACAAGAAAAGCTATTACACTCATGAAGATAGTGATGGACTTTCAAATAATGATGAAGATGTACGAGGTAATAATTATAAAATTTTAATGGCTTTTGAAGATGATGATTACATGGATGCTATAGATGTGGATGGATTTTATGAAGAGATTTCTAGACTCAAAACATGTTTAGAAGAAAATAATATGATCATTGATACTCTGCAATTCCAGCTTGATGAAAAGGAAAAATTTCTTGAGAAGTTAGAATGTGAAATTGTTGGCCTTAGAAAAGAAATTGAGAAAACAAAGGCTCTTAATCTTAAATTTGTTAAAGGATCTGAAACTCTGGATGAGATTATCAATGTACAACATTCTCCTCTAATCAAGACTGGTCTAGGGTATAATGGAGAAGCATCTCAAGCATCCACCTCAAAGAGTTATCTCGATGCAGCAAGGAGGAATGAGCAAAAGCCCAATGGAGATCACCAGGTAAAACAGGGACGAATTACATCAAGGATAAACAAAGACTACCAGGTAAATCAAGGGCAATCCACCTTAAGGATGAACAAAAGCTACAACTAGCCACAGGTAAAATCTTCTCAATTTGCCTCAAGAATGGATGACTATAGAAACTACAATCATTTGGCAGGAAGATTTGATAATCGGAGGAGTTTCTTCAATGGCCAATGTTTCGCTTGCCATAACTTTGGCCACAAAGCAGCTCAATGTGTTACCTATAAGACAATCATGACTAGAGAAGCTCAAAAACAAAGAAATATGTCTGGAATCACAAGAAGGACAACAACAATGTTATTTGAACAAGGATGATGAACACTGGTTATGGCACCGGAGGTTGGGGCATCTAAGCTTCTCACAAATAAGGAAAGCATGCAAATACCAGGCAGTTCGCGGTCTTCCAGATTTCAAAATTTCAGACAACACTATATGAAAATCATGTCAGTTTGGTAAGAAAACCAGAACTAACTTCCCTGAGATGGAAGGATCAGCTAGCAGGCCTCTTGAGCTAGTCCATACAGATGTATGTGGTCCATTTAGGACAAGGTCACCTCGAGAAGAAGAATACTTTATATTATTCATTGACGACTTCTCCAGGATGGTTTGGTTAGGACTTATGAAGCATTCGAAAAATTCAAATCTTTCAAAGCCTTGGCTGAAAACGAATCAAATCACAAAATTAAGTGCCTCAGGTCTGACAGAGGTGGGGAGTTTACCTCAAATGAATTTTTCAATTTCTATGAAGAACATGGAATAAGAAGGGAATTCTCTACATCTAGGACTCCTCAACAAAATGGAGTGGTGGAAAGGATGAACATAACAGTTCAACAAATGGCTTATGCTATGCTGGATGAGTCTGGAACTCCCACAACCTTATGGGGTGAAGCTGCTTTTGCTGCGTTTGTTATTCTCAAAAAAACAAATGTCCGAGTGAACAACACTCAAACTCCTCAGGAGCTCTGGTATGGTGAGACTCCCTCGGTAAAGCATTTCAAAATTTTTGGAAGAAAATGCTATATTAAGAATAATGATGAACAACTTGGCAAACTTGAACCTAGAGCAGATGAAGGCATTCTCCTTGGTTACTCTCCCCACAGCAAAGCATATAAGTGTTACAATAAAACACTTGGAAGAATTGTTGATAGCATTGATGTAGTGGTTGATGAAAAAGGATACATTCCTAGGCAAGTAAATTATGAAATTATTGAAGAGGATGAAGACTACCCTCAAAATCAGACTGATGATGAAGAAGAAAACTATGAAGAAGAAACCCATGAGGAGCCAGAGGAACGAATAAGGATAGAAGAAAAGACTCCTTTAGGTATGTTCAAAAGAATCATCCAGAATCACAAATTTTGGGGCAAAAGGAGGTTGGCATACAAACAAGAAGAACAATTGCAGAAGCTTCAAGCTATTTGGCATTACTCTCCTCCACTGAACGAAAAAATGTAAGAGAGGCTTGCAAAGATGAATTTTGGGTCAAGGCAATGGATGAAGAACTTGAAAAAATCGAAAAGAACAACACTTGGGACTTGGTTCCTGGACCAAAAGATAAGAATGTCATAGGGACAAAATGGATCTTCAAAAACAAGTTGAATGAAAATGGGGAAGTAATTAGAAACATGGCCAGACTTGTTTGTAAAGGGTATGCTCAACAAGAAGGAATTGACTTTGAAGAAACCTTTGCTCCCATTGCTAGACTTGAGGCCATCTGAATGTTCCTTTCTCTCTCAAGTTTTCAGAAGTTCAAAGTATTTCAAATGGACGTGAAATCAGCTTTTCTGAATGGAGACTTAGAAGAAGAAGTGTATATTGAGCAACCAGATGGTTTCATTCTTGGGAATGATCTAAATCTTGTATGCAGACTAATAAAGGCTCTCTATGGTCTTAAACAAGCTCCAAGGGCTTGGTAGTATTGTTTGGACAAATATCTTCATCAACAAGGTTTTTCAAAAGGATCAGCAGATAGCAATCTTTATATAAAAATTGAAAATGACAAATTGCTAATACTTGTTATGTATGTAGATGACATTATCTTTGGCAACAATGAAGAAGCTATGAGTCAAAGCTTTTCCTTGGTGATGCAGAAAGAATGAAATGTCCTTGCTTGGAGAACTGACATATTTTCTTGGATTGCAAATCCAACAAAATGAAGGTAGTATCTTCTTGTCTCAAACCAAGTACCTCAAGCAGATTCTGAAGAAGTATGGCATGGAAGATTCGAAACCAGTATGTACCCCTATGGTTACAGGATGCAGTCTTAGTGCAAATGATGAATCAGCAGCAGTGCATCAACCAACCTATAGATCCATGATTAGAAGTCTACTTTATTTGACAGGTACCCGACCAGACATCATGCATGCAGTGGGGATAGTTGAAATATTTCAGGCAAATCCTAAGGAAACTCATCTTCAGGAAGTAAAGAGAATTTTCAAGTATCTTCAAGGAACTCAAAACTATGGCTTATGGTATCCTAGAGATATAGATCTCACTCTTCATGCTTATACAGATGCAGATTGGGCTGGAAGCATGGATGATAGAAAGAGCACAAGTGGGGGTGTATTCTTTATGGGTTCGAGATTAGTATCTTGGTTTAGCAAGAAGCAAAGCTCGATTGCCTTATCCACAGCTGAAGTGGAATATGTGGCAGCTGCATCTTGCTACACTCAACTCCTTTGGATGATGCAAACCTTGCAGGATTTTCAGATCACTTGCATACCACCTATCTCCATCTTATGTGATAATATAAGTGCAATCAGCATTTCAAAGAACCCAGTCATGCATTCAAAGACCAAGCACATACCGATCAAGTATCACTTTCTCCTGGAACAAGTGATGGAACAAAAGGCTAAATTGGAGTATGTTCCTTCTAAGGAACAAGTTGCTGATATTACTACCAAACCACTGCCCAGGGAAACTTTTGAATATCTCAGGCAGAAGCAGGGAGTAGTTGATGCATCATCTTGCTGTTAAATCTTGTCAGTTTCAGAGAAAAATGGGTGTATGCGTGTTGCCTAAGTAGGATTCGCATACATATGCCGGTTTTTGCAGAGAAAGTTGTGTATATGGAGGCTTGATGGATATCAGAAGGGATAGGCTCTGGTTGAGAATTGTCTGATATGGGTCTGAAAGAGACCATCTGACACTGGTTCAGGGGGAGCAGATAAACTTCTAATGATGCATTGTTGGCATTATCTTAGAAGCTTTTGGTTCTATTTTACAGCTGTTGTTGGTTTCTGGTGGAACAGAGGCAGGGGGAGAACAGAAGGAAATCTTGGTTGCTGATCTGAATGGTGATTGACAGATGTTGCTACTTTATAAGTCTTTCTCTACATATTTCGTCTCTATGTCATGTATCTATGTTATGGTGTCAAGGTCATGTAATGGCCTATTTTTGTTTCCCCACTATTCCTGGGATGAAGATATAATGTACTTGGTTGTCATATGTAATTTTTTGATGTATCCCCACTTGGTTGGGTGGATGATCCCCCACATGGTTGGGTGATGGATGTATGTATTGAGTCTTTTGGTGTTAGGAAGGTCTTTTATGATGTATATGTCATGGTTCTTCTTGAAGAACATCTTTTGCAGATCTTGCCTACAGTCAGGGGGAGCATGGTCAGCACAGTAGGGCAGAGCTTTTAGCATGTACTCAGGGGGAGCACAACCCTTTGCCCTTGATGGCAAAGGGGGAGAATGACTTTGAGGATCTTGGGGGTTGCCATCAAGTCCAAAGGGGGATATTGTTGGCATTATGGCACAGGTTTGGAGCCATTGCACAGGTGTTGTCCTTGATGGCAACTCTCTTTGGTAACAGATCTCAGTTCAGGCTTTTAGAATGAAGGAAAGGCATATACGTAGGTTCATATAGACTAAGGCACGTATACACGCGGGTTAGACGTAACAAAGGCGCGTATATGTTGGAGAACTTGCTTTTGGACTGTGGTAGTTAGTCCTTGGGATTTGAACCTATGGTTTTGGACCATGGCGTCTCGTCAGATGTGTTGATCCCTAGTATTGGGTCCATGGTATTGGTTTATTATTGTTTTGGACCGTGGTATTGTGGAAGGCCTAAGACTATAAAAGAGGAAGGAGATCATGTGGCAAAAGAGCATCTGAATTATTATTGAATATTTGATAAAGTGGTAGATCTGGAATATTGGTAATTGGGTTATGGTGCAGATCTGGATCTGAACAAAGGAGGAACCTTAGCGCAAAGAGAAGGATAAGCTCTATTGATGGGTCATAGTCTTTAAGTTTGAATGATAGTATCTTTGTATGATTTTGGTATGTTATATGTGGCGCTTGCTTGATCTATAACACTGATAATATGGGTTAATTAGTGTTTGAATATCTGAAAGTGTGAATTATCCTTTATAGATCTATATGCAGGTTCAGTGAAGCGAAGGCGCGTATACACGTTGGTTCAGTGAATAAAAACAGCGTATACGCAGGTTGTTCCAAACACAGAGGCGTATGCACGCATGTTGCAGTTTATTGAAATAGCATATATGTTTTGAGTTGTGATCTAGCTGCTTCTGTGTATTGCTGCTGTGTTCTGGGTTCAGATTTTGGTGTGTGGTTTATGGTACTATGTTTTGGGTACAGCCATGAGAGAAGTATCTACTTGATTCAGATCTAATTGGTAAAAAGTATAATAACACATATTTCATTAAATTTGGAATTAAATAGTGGATCTAGAATTTCAAAATAACTAAAAACCCCAATTCTAGTAATGCCCTTGTAATAAAAAGTTTCCAATTTTAATGAAATATGTGTTTAATGGTTGATGATTGATTGATGTTCATGGATCCAGTTTGAAAATTTATGAAATGTGGTCCTTGGAAGAAAGAGAAGGTTGTAGCCTTCTGTATGCCAGCACCTACATACTAGTATCTTGGCTAGTGCAAGAGCTAAAGGGGGTTGTAGCTCCCTTCCAAGAGAAGCTGGAGAATGAGAGAGGGTTGTAGCTCTCTGCAAGTTGCAGCCTGCGTACTGGTAAAGGACTGCACCAGTA